>JAOYSI010062681.1:0-41417 GCA_025775065.1 Hiodon alosoides | reverse complement strand
GCTACTGCAGTTACAGAGTCACCAACAAGAGTGGGCTACTGCAGTTACAGAGTCACCAACAAGAGTGGGCTACTGCACTGTTTTTTGACCCGGTCTTTTTTTCTGACCATCCAAAAACCAAATGGGATACAAATGTACTTTCTCCCCCTCTTGCCAGAGGAATTTAATCTGGGTTTATTTTAGGGAAATAATATATTTACGGATAACAGCCATTTCATACACCTCTAGCCAAGTCCCTCATTAAAACAGCGCAAAATTCCTCTTCAGCCAAACGCAAGCAGCCTGAGTCGTTAAAACGGGAACGTAGCCATTCCCCGCTTATGGTGCAGCATGTTTTGAAACAGGGCCTATAAATAGCTCATTCCTTTTTTCAGTGGAAAGACTGTATAAGGTCAGGCAAGTCTACAGCGCAATAACTTCATTCAATGATATCTGGAGTTTCGGCCAGCCTGACGACCAGCTTTGCTCAGCAGGCTGGCTTAGGAACCAGTTTTGGTAAGGATGCTTGCCTTGGTCTCCTCCAGCTGTTTCTGTAGCGTTTGTGGATCAGAGGCAATAGGCTCGGACTGCTGCCTCCGCGCCTCCTCCTCCGAGCTGCTGAGCCAATTCTGAAGGCCACTGGCGCCGTCCTCGTACTTCTTGTATTTGTCTACCACATCTTTGAGGTTGTTGCCAAGCTGGTTGCACTGAAAGGCACAGGAAGGAAGTAGTTTGTTAATTGATGAGAAGACGCAGACACAACCGCTGTTTATCTATGCCTTGGCTACATTCAGCATGCTTTATATATAGTTGCATAGACACATGTGCATAAGTCTGACCAAGAAGTTTTTTATAGTGGCATATAGAGGATACACACTGCTTATTTACTTGCTGTGGAAACACGGCACTATGGGTCTATTCACTAGAGGAACACTTCCACCTTGTGGTCAATTAGGAGCATTACATCCAGTTCTTCAACAAAATTAAATTGATCAAAAAGTTTTAAAAGCCTATTGTTAAGCAATGCAACAAGAAGTGACATGAAGAAATGGCTGATTTGGCACCTGGGAATGAAGTGCTTTGTAGCGGGCAGCTGCCGTCTCCAGCTTCTCCTTCACCGCTGAGCAAGTGCTCGAGGTGTCCACATCCAGCTGCCCCTCTTTCCCAGCGGGGTCCACTCGGTCGCAGGCCTTGGCCGCGTCCAGCACCCTCTGTCCAGAAATGGTAATGAAGCGCAGGTCCCCCTTGTGGGAAATTACATCCTCCGAGAAGCTCCTCTGCCTCTGCAACCTTTCGCTCAGGACGTCCAACCGGCCAGCGGGGCTCCCGAGCTCCTCGAGCTCCCCCTCGGCCTCCTGCAGCCAGCCCTGGAACTCACAGCAGTCGCCCTGGAACTTGCGCAGTTCCTCCTGCACCGACTGCACCCTCTTTATCTGCAGCTCCGACTGGGCCAGGGAGGCCTCGTAGCGGCCCCTCAGCTCCTGGATGTCCTGCTGCAGCTTCTCCTTCTCACCTGGGGAGAGCACGTGGGCCTGCTTGTCCAGCAAGGCCTGGGCTGACTGTGTGGCGATGATCAAGTCCTGCTGCTGTGACAGGATTTCCTGGTGATGGGCCTTCAGGAAGAAAGAGTTTAAGGCCAGGGGGGAAAGGTGAGTAGTAATAACTATGATAAGCTCGATTGGGACACTTTTTGGTGTCAGTCAGTCGGAGATCACACACTGATCTACATAGTAAACCACCTCAATTCTGTCCAAAACAGCGATCATCATTGTTTACACTTTGTTTCCAGTTTTACATTCAATCTCCTTCTGTTGAGATTTTCTAATCTTTCAGCATGCCCAGCCAAAGATTAGGGGCTGCCATCGTTTGCAAAGAGGATATAATAAATCACCCCGTACTGTCGTTCATGGTCATCGCTTCAAATCAATAGGGCCACAAGTGCAAATAAACGGACTTGTTAGCAGTTTGATCTAGAGGGGAAGTCCTTTCAGGCCACAAACCTGGACTGCCATGAAAGAGACAGAAGAAAGGATGGTGTAATCGCCCTCGATCTCAGATTAATGACCGCTGACAGAGTCATGCAGGTCTGTGAATGGAGTGGAAACCACCCAGCTGGAGTAGGAAATTGATTAGAACTCTACAGAGCTACCGATGGGGATATCACCGGATGGGTTCATTTCCCATAGCAGGTGTTTAAGGCACTAGCAGAAATCGTTTTTTTCGAGCCTTTATAGTAATAAAACTGGTAAGTGTCCAAGGCAGAAAACATTAGGGATGCTACAATGAAAACAGGTGCTTTTGGTGGTCTCTTAGTATGTAATTATGGAACACCTAAAAAAATACAGAAAAATTCGGCAATTCTTCCATTTGCCAACAGAATAAGATATTTATCATTAAACAGCATTTTAAGAGATACCTAAGATTTACCTTGACCCGCTCATACTGCTTGTCCAAATCCAGCTCTTGAGTTTCTTTGTTTTTACCATCCACCAAGGTGACGTTCCCGTTGGCGTCGTCTTGGCCCCCCAACGGACCCTTTCCCGAGATTTCGGTTGGCCCATTCCCATTCTGATGGGCCACCTCGTCCAATTGATTCCCTTCTTTTTCACTGTTCTTCCCGATGTTGGATATCCAGCCCAAAAGGCCCTCGATTTTGGTCTTACTCTCCTCTAGCTGCTCCACAGCAGCAACCTGATGAATGTACAACGGATGGGACATTTTTTTCAAATGAATAAAACAATTTAAGCAGAAAAACGTAAACATTCCTTAGAATCGTACTACTTTGAATAATAATTTGCATTTAAAACCAGAATCCTGAATTTAAAAATATATTACAATTTTAATAAAATGGGGCTCAGTTTAAAGTAAGACGATAACTTGTATTAAAGTTTCACTCTTGAGAAGCAGAGCAGTAACCTGTATGTATGAAACTAACTTCTTGCTTATAGGCGACTGTTTCCCTACCTTTTCTGTTTCTTGTTTAATGGCAGTGGTCACCACCTTCTCCAGGTCTTTTATGGATTCCTCGGCTCGCTGGTCGAGCAGTGCAGACTTGCTCTTGGCTTCCTCCAGTTTGCTCTCAATGGCAGCGATCTGCTCTGGCTTCAGTTTACTGCGGTTCTCCTCCAAGAACTTTTTTGTGCTGTTGACAACCTCAGCCAAGGCGCTGGCATTGGCCTGGACATCCTTTTGCAAGGCCTGGTGGGAGAAGCAGCGACTTTTCTAACTGCAACAGACCTTCTAACTGACGCAGTGTAGTCCTGGCCCAATAACAACTCTACATCAAGAATTGAATTCTGAGCTGCTGAATCATAAATCATACCTAATCGCCACCAGGATAATGGCAGCCAAGACACGACTCATTCAATCTAGTATTTTGGAAGCCTAGCAATCAAATAGGCAGCAAACACAGGACAACGATTGTCACCGAGAGTCATGTCTACCTGATGCTCCTTTTGATACTGCTGCAGGTCTCCCACAATTTCTCCCCTCACAGAGGACTGCTGATGCCCAATGAGCCTGTTCTCCGTCTGGGTCAGGTTATCGCACAGCTCCTGGAGCTTTTCGGTGTATTCCTTCTGCTTCTCTGCTGCGCTCTGAGACAAGAAACAGGGGCATTACTCAGTTAGCACACCTAGCACGTTGGAGACATTCCTGATGCCCGCCTACACATCTAAAGAGTATGCTGCAAACATGATAGCCTTCCATTGACGAAGAGAAAGCGGGACAAAATCCGCTCGAGTGTGTTAGTGTCGATATCTGTGCGGCAAAGCATCCATGCACAGCCTAAACATGTTTTGCCTTGTCCTCTGGATTTAGAATTCAAAAGGAGCTGGCTGTCTTGAGGCCTGCAAAAATGTAGACATGACCGGGAAAGAGGTTAGTATTTTGCCAGCGACTTCGCAGAAACAACGCACTAAAAAGGTGTCATTTTTAATAAAATAAAAAAATCAAAACATGCAAGGCATTCATTTTCTCAAAAAACATCACACAAGCTTAGATAAACCGACATAATAATTTATTTTCACAAAGTGGCAAACACTTTCGCGTCATTAACAGACCCCAAAATGTTTTACTTCTAAATGAATAAACCAGAAAAATCATAGTTTCAGAAAATATCAATATGGATCTTAAGCATAATTAAAGCAATATATGATAATACTTTAAATTGTGAGTTATTTTGGCTTTACCTTTTAATGCATATCAATGTCAGGATGCAAGCCATTCTACATGTCACAAAAGTTTATAGTTTGTCTATTTTTCCAATTACCTTAACCTTTAAAAAAAGACAGTTACTTCAAAAGTAATGGCAGAACCAGACTTCAAACCTTCTGCTGACTCTGGTCCACTCTAATCTCCAGGTGGAGGTTGAGAGTGTGCCGTTGAGTGGAAACCTTCTCCATCAGGTCCTTGAATGCCCTCTGGGTGGCGCTGAGTGACTTGAGAAGATTTCGACTTTGCAAGGGGCTAAGGTCCTGAGCGTGCTCAGATATGAAGTACTGGACTTCAAAGGCCGTGTCCTCCAGCTCCTGCTGAGTGCCTGATAAGTTCTTCTCCATGTCCTTGAATGAAAATAAACAAATAGGACTGATATTGACTTTCATGGATTTTATACAACTGATCTACATAGAAAATACGCTGCCTACTACAGATACAAAATTGTCATTAATTTTAACGGTTTTATCGGAATACGTTTTTTAAGGGTACACGCAGATGAAAGGTTTCAACTAATAGTAATGTCCACTTAAATGGTTTATTGTTTTGAATTCTTTCAGTGCGTCTAATTATACCTTATTTTGAAGAATCCTGTATTTCACTGCATCTAAATCATCTGTGTTCATGATGTCAAGGTTGGAAATCATCTCAGAATTATCACCAATACACCTGGAGAGCTTCAGAAGGGAACTCAAGAGATCTTGGTATGAAGAGTCTAATTGCGACTTAAGAAAAGAAAAAGAAAAAACATATTAGACTTGTAAAAAAGTTCTTTATGAAAACCATACCTTCTATGTAATTAACTTGACAAATGTGACTGCAGATATATTGTATGCATACATATTGTATGCCAGTATTTTATTGAGAAGTTGCACGTTGTACAGTTAAGGGGGTTTCAGAGGTTTGATAGGATTAATGTTCCCTTTCAAGCAGAAGCACTTTCTTACATTGGTTTAAACATAATCTGGGTGAAACAGTACTGGTTTGCCCATTCCTAAAAGACATAATTGTCAGTATACACGACGTATGAAAAATACTTGACGTCTTGAGAGGAATACTAACCTTCTCTGTCTTGATGGCCAATGTAATGACATTTCTCCTTTCATCTGATAATCTGCATATGTCAGAGAAAGCCCACTGCAAGTCTTTAAAAACTGTGGCCAAATCTCTGCAGATTTGCGTGGGAATCTGGTCATTAGCAGACCTTAACAGCTGCTCCGCTGTAACCATATCTCTAGTTACAACACCAGACAGTGCAGCAAGCTGCGCCTCTAGCAACTAGAAACAGAGGAATTCAAGCTCAAGTGAGAGGAGCCAACAGCTGGTATATTATTGCAGAAAGAGAAATTATTAAAATGGGTATAAATGACTCATGCAAAGAAGTTGGCTCCATTAAGTGAATTGGAAGAGAAAAGGGTAAGCAGTGTTTCTACCAAGCAGGATGTTAATTTGAGAGGAGTATTTCTGTTCAAACTTATGTCAACAAAAGTTGGTAACGAAAGTAACCAACCTTTGTTTCCTCTAGCTGACTTTGCAACCCTTCCAAGCTGTTGCTTAAAGTGATGTCCAAGTCATGCTTAATGTCCTCCAGCACATCAGAGTGATCCTGAAGTCTTCCAACACACTCCAGATAACTTTGAGTGCTATACTGTACCTGAAAATAAAAAATGGGGAAAGCCCTTAGCCACCATTAGCTATTATATTCCATTACCTTAAACTCATGATTTGCATGCATTCATATGTTAAAAAAATCCAACAGAAATTTGTCAATTTACCTTAGTCATACTTTTGACATTGTCGTCGTCTTTCCCTGTGCTCAATGTTGAACTATAAGCAGATAGCTGCTCACTGAAATCACTTGATTGACGAAGATCCGGACTAGGGGCCCTTGTGTCTTCAGCAGCATTAGGGATAATTACTTTCTCATCAATAGCCAACATTTTATAGCCATCCTCCTCAGTGCTATTCCCCGGATTAAGGCCCACTTTCCCAATGACATCTTTTTGCATGGCAGGGTCTTCGCTAGAGGATACCTGTTCTCTGTCAATAGCCAAATTTCCCTCAACTGGCTGCTCCTCAAAAGAGAACTTTTCCAGGCTTCTAAGCTGTTCGCTTTTATCAGTATCCTGTTTCAAAAAGTCCATGAGGACTTCCGAGGGTTTTCTGTCAGTAAGGCAATGAGGCACCTTGTTCTCCTCCTCCAGTCTACATTTTGTGTCCCCATGGGCATCAGGGATATTTTGTATTTCTTCAATGGCTTTGGCTTCTTCTTCTACTTCCTGGTTATCAGCGTCCACATGCTCCAACTTCAATTTCAGTAAATTGGGCAAGCTAGTTCTAAGTGTGTCGACAGCATCTGAAGAAGATGCCACAAAGACATTTTGCAGATTTGAATAAGTAGGAACTGATGCGATGTTCTCAACAGGTAGCTTGTTTTCCTTATTAGAATCGTGTCTTTGATCAATATCACTACTTTTTTCAAAAGTGGAATTGCGTTTAGTGCTCTGTATTGTATTTTCAGAACTTACAGAACTTACTTTCACTGGAGCTTCTTGTAAATGAGAAATTCCATTAGATGCTACTGGGGGACTTTTAACAGGTAAGTGGTGTTGCCTGCCTGAATCTGGTCCATCATTTGTCACTTTATTTGTTTCTATGAGTATTGTTTCAACACTTGAATTAGGCGCAAGTTTAGAATTTAATGTTGGATCTGAAGTATCTCCAAAACTATCCAAACTAATGCCTTCAAAATGATGTGGTGAAATGGCATCAAACACTGAAGTAGCATTTTCACTATATCTGTCTTCTGAGACGTTGCTCCTCTCCACTAATTCTAAACTGGAACCAGAAGCAGAATCACGTGCATCAGTAACCTGCATTAGATTATCTTTTAAGATGTGTTCCTCCTCATGTTCTCTTTGGCAGCTTGATTTTCTGTTGTCCAGGTGTTCTCCGTTGATTTTATCTTTTGATTGGTCATCTTTAGCCGAATCAACAAGATAAAGTCTCTCCTCATTTACTTTCACAGCCTCATGTTGCTCATTCTGAACAGAATAGATTTCATGGGTACGGCTAACTAAACTTATTTCTTTTTCTGCCATTTTGATTTGTTGTTGAGGCGTTATTCTTTCTGACAATGAAAATAAATCTTTATTTTTCAAGGATTCTGCCTTGGCTGAAAGGTCAGCGGCTCTTACATCTGATACTTTGCACTTTGTAAGGCTAATCAAATTCACAGACTCTAATGTATTGATTCCCACTTCTGCCTCGTCTCTGACAGCACATGACTGATCATCAGCATTCTGAACACTGAGAATTTCCTTCCTGTTAACCGAAGCATCACTAGTTGACGAACAGAGCACTCCAGAATCACCATGGAAAGGGGTATAATCTGGATTTACAACAGATAATCCACAAACTATTTCAGTTTTTCCATCTTCTATACCGACACTGAACTTCTCAGAAGTTGAACCATTGTTGATATGCAACAAACTGCCACGCTTCTCCAGCTGATTTAATGTTTCATTCCTCTGCCTGGCACCCTCTCTGTCTTCCATACTAAAGTAATTCAAACTGTTTTCTTCCTTTACTTGGTTGGAGCTTTTTGCAACAGACAAGTCTTCATCAATGACCCACTGTACACCAGAGATTTCAACGGGTTCAGAAGTTGGAGGCATTTCCTCAGTGACACTTCCATCTGTTACCTCACAGGGTGAAATTGATGAGACAATCTGCATATTTCCAGGCTCATGACTAATGGTGTCTGAAGGAGGAGAAGCTTCAGGTGAGCCACTAACCTTCTCCATATTTACTGAAAAGTACATGTATTCTTTCACACTCACATCTTCAGTCTGCACACCCTTTTCAATTAAGTGCTCGTCACAAAGATCATGGCTCAGGGTCATCCTTGTCTGGTTTGATTGTCCTTTATTTACAAGACCAACTAAAACAGCTTGCTCTTCTTGCTGATTTCCAGCAGTAGGGTCAGCCAGTAGGCCTGAAGTTGGCTCCTCAGTAATAGTATCAGCACATTTCCTGCTTGGATCAAGCATGGCCTGAACTGAGTCAGAGTTGAAAAACCTTTCGGCTATATCTTCAGAACTGAGGCCTTGTTCTAAAGCTTCACTGACACTGAGAGACATTTCAGACTCGGAATCATAGAAACTAATCAAAAGATTATGTTTTTCCATAATTTGCAAGGCCACGTGTGAAGATATTGCATCACTTGCCACTGCTTCTTTTAGTGTAGAAATTGTTTTGCTTTGGTTATCTCTGATGACTCTATCCTGGAACTGCAAAGCCAAGACCTCTAACACAGTCTGTTCATCAACAAGACCTTTCTCAAGGGCAGCATCCAGATTATATCGTTTCCCAGACGTGACATCCAAAATTCCACCTTCTTCTACTTGGGCTTTTAAAAGATGAATAGCATATTCTCTCTCTCCTATGTCTTTCCAGACTCCCTCACAATATGAACAGTCATCCGGTTTTACTGACGTCTTAACTGATTCACCTGGAAACACAAAGGGTTCTGAAGAATATTTGACTTCAGTTTGGCCCTTTGGTATTTCAGATAGCTGATGATTTGATGTTCTGGAAACAGTTTCTGTTAAGAATGAGCTGGAGTCTATATCATTCGGAATCCCTAAGGTGGATCTTGCAGGCTTCAGGGATTTCCCTTCTTCTTGGCTTGCATCTTTTACATTCCAGTTTGCTTTAGGCTGATGATCTGGGCCGTCTAGAGCACTAGAAGCATTACCATGCAATTTTGAATGTATTTGGTCTGTTTGATTGATGCCTTGTTTCTGTATTTCAAGGCTTTTTAGTTCAGAAACACACATTACAAATTCGTCCACATTACTGCTGGGTGTGACAGTTTGTGATTGGATTTCATGGACACTAACTTCATTGTCTTCTGAAACAGTCCCATCAAAATATGAGGCACAATGTTCCTTCTCTGGTCTTGCAACATCTTCGTCATGGGGCAAGCTTCCATTCTCATCTGTGCAGCTTTCAAGAAAAATTTGTGCGTTACTGACCTTCCGATTAACCACATCATCACATAAACCTGAGAGGGCAGGAAGCGAAGTGTTCTGACCATGTCCTTGGCTTTGTCCCGCAATTTGTTCTGTAAAAAGTTTGATCATTCGGTTCAACTGTCCATCATATATTAAAAGTCTTTTTCCTGATTCGGGGTCCATATAGCTGTTCATCATGAGGTAAGAAATAAATAATTGTTTTGCCTCTGCTGGTGACGGAGTCATTGCATTGTCTTCATCTATTGCATGATCTACCGAGCACGGATGAGATCCATCAATCTGAAGTTCCTGCAGAGATAGCCAGCTGGAAAACCTATCATTCAATTCATCAATATTAGGGAATATATCTGGTATTTCTATAGTCTTTAACACATTAGAGGTGTACCTGTCAATAAAACCATATTCTGTAGCAGAGTCAATATCAACCACTTCTGAGCTCTCTGGTATGTAAAAAGCTGCTATCTTCTGTCTGTTGCATAGGATTGTGTACGCCAGCTGATTAGTGATTATCTCGTGCTGCAAGGAAGTCGATGTGGTTAAGATTTCACCAGAGTGAGGCCAGATCAGCCCCATGAATGCCTTCTGTTTCTCTAAGACTAATAGTGCGCTGCTAGAGGTCATCAAATTACATTGCACAGCTTGATCCACTGTCAGTCGTTCCCCATTTTGAGGATTTACTATGCCACCATTCTGAGCCTGAAGGCTCAGTATCCCACTGGCAGTGTCCTGATCAATCAAGCCCTCCAGCAAGGCCTCCTCCACAGTGAGCTTACAACCGGTTTTGGGGTCGACGATGCCCCCGGCAAACAGCTGGGCTCCCAGGAGTCGGAACATGGTTTCTTTATCAATGAGGCCTTCGTGAACGGCCCTCAGAATGCAGATCTCTCTCCCAGACTTCAGGGAAATAGTTCCGTCTCTCCCTTTCTTTACCGGCAGAAGGCGCAGTCCTGTCTCTTGGTGAACGATGCTCCTCTGCACAAGCTGGACGAGGGAAACTTTCTCTGCCGTGTTTGGATCGATCAGGTCCTTCCAGGTGTTCTGCCTCTCCAGGACCTTGACAAACAGCGAGGGTGGGACCAGCCCATACTGGAACGCCTTCTCCAGGGTCAGCGTGTCCCCTGTGTACGTTACTCTTAATCCGCCTGTCGCCAGTTGGATCTCAATTATTTTTATGGCAAGAAGTTCCGAAATGGCTCCATCTCTCGCGGCCGCTATGACGGGCAGTGGCTCTGAAGCATACCTTACATTCAGAATACAACCGTTTGCTTCATTTAGCTCTTGCAGCTGCTGGAAAGTGGCTTCGTCCACCAGGTTGTGCTTAAATGCTTCGTTCAAATCCAGACACATTCTGAATTCTGGAATAATCAGCCCGGATGTTATTAGCTGCGCTTCAAGGAGACTGATGCCAGTGGACAGGTCAACCAAGCCACTCTGCACGGAGCGACACACTGAAAGAACCGCTCCACTTCCTGCTTCCAGGATGCCTTCGATAGTCTGAAATTCCTAAAAAAGCAAAGGAAAATATTTTCATTAACCGTCATTGCCTCCCTTTAAATATTATGTGAAAAATAATTCCATTTCACTGTATAGGAGTCAATTTATCCGTACTTAAAATAATATAAAATGTGTACTCACCAATCAGATAAGCATATGGATGTTAAAAGTTCATACACAATAGTGCAAAGTCGTGTCAGTGTATCAACAGCAAAAGAGGGGACACATTTAAAGCAGCCATGCATCTGTGAACAGAGTTTTTGTAACTTGCGAAAACACAGTTGGTTAGAGACAAAACTTCATGAGTATTATTTCAGTTGTTCCAATACCTGACAAAATACAAACACTCCCCAGGGTCTGTTTCGTCGAACGCTGTGAAACGGTTAGAATGTGGGTGACACAAGACATCCATGCTATGCATGTTTACAGCATACTCAGTATCTAAATAATTGTTGGTAGGCAAAACCCAGGTAAAATACAAATCTGTTGGAAATCTTATATTTCGCACAGTTTACTCACACATCCATTTGCAGCCAGTGACTACGAAAAATACAGAGAATATACACAAAAAACCTGGCATACCATGCAATAGAACACATTGATCAGAAGAAAAAATGGTTAGTTACACATCATGCAGTTGTAGACAGCATTTTTTTGCATTTACGCTTCAATAAACCAATACATAGCATAAAACCTGTCAAACCTCTCACCATCTCAGCTGTAGGAGTCTGGTCGGCACACTGCTGAGACAAGTCACTGAAAGCCTGGTGTAGGGACTTCAACTGATCCTTCATCTCCTGCTTCTCTTCCTCAGTCATTCTATAACACAAAAGCAACCTTAAGCCAGGCCGTCGATTTGTGGTTTTCGAATGGCTACCTGATCCATGCAACATGTATCAAAATGTTCATGAACACTCCTGCACACTAAACCTTTTGATGAAACACAATATCATTGGTATATTTAAAAAAAAAGATCTCTAAAATTCGGTTAAGATTGGTAGCTGATCATGTTCTCCTGGAACAGAAACCCAGGCAGGCTGTGGGTTACATACTGTGTCAGAACATGACATTTTACATTTTACATTTGCGTTACATAGTGAAACAATCCTAAACCATACTTGTCACTGTGTTTAGTTAACATCATCTGGGTAGTCCTCAGGGCTTCAGCAATCTGTTCTTTCTTTGTTGCTAGTTCCTCCATTGAAACCTACAATGAGAATGGAGAGAAATCTTTACACCCCATGAACCTATAATAACATTATTGAAAAAGCATTTTACAGTTTATTAAGATGTTTATATGCGATAAAGGACATCAAGGTAGAAAGGTTGGGAAATTGTACAAAACCATATATTTATGCAGGTATGTATCTTTGAAATATATACTGTTGTACATAAAGTTTATATAAGGTTTAATTAGCATGCATATCATAATGAACGAAATTCATATTGAATTATCAGACTTCAACAGCTTATAGCAGTGGTCTTCAAGTCTGGTCCTGGAGAGCCCTTATCCAGTTGTTTTTTTTGTCCAATAAATCACCTATTTACTCTAGATCAGATATAAATGGATCTCCAATCCCCCAAACACAGGTGACTTAGGGTATCATTTAAAACCAACTAGATTGGGCTCATTATGTTCCCGACATTTTAATAATTCTGTATAGTTTAGACAATTTGTTATTACAGAAACAATCTCTCAGCAACTGTGTATGTTTAAATGTTATCAACAATTGAGGCTCTAGATTCTTCATATTCATTAATGAAAGCCTATACTACATTGCCTGACCTTGAAAGCTTGTAGCAGTGCTGGCTTGTTTATAACCTAAATATATAAAATATTAATATAACAAGCACAATTGTTTGTTGTAATTCATCCAGCGATAATTAAATAAGCACTGACAAAATTGTTATATAAAATAAAATTCTATAAATCTGTCATGGCTTGCTAATGGTATTCATTTTGAATTAAATGTAGCCTAATGGAATACATCAATGCACTGATTTTCCAATAATAAATTGTATTTTAGTAATGACATCAACCAAGATGAAAGGGTCAGTGTAATGTGGGGAAAAAGTGACTTCAGTCTACATGTCTAGAAAAAAGATCCACACGTTTTAACTTGTTTGTGAGGTAATGTGTTTCCACACAACACATGTACTCTTTTTACTAGAGAATAGTGATGGCATGGTCATTTGTCCAAATCCATAATTTAATTGAATTAAATTATGAGATGCTCTTATCTGGAGCAGCTAACTACATGTACATACAATCAAGTACACTACATAACCAACAGTATGTGGACATCTGCTCGTTGAACATCTGATTCCAAAATAATGAGCATTAATATGGAGTTTCATCCCAAAGGTGTTCGATGGGTTTGAGGTCAGGGCCATGTGCAGACATGTCATGTTCTTCCAAAGCAATTCTGCCAAACTATTTCTATATATATATCGACTTTTATTTGAAACAGGAAAGGGCCTTCCCCAAACTGTTAAAGTTTTAATCAAAAGTCGGAAGCAGAGAATCGTCTAGAATGTCAGTGAATGCTGTAGCATTAAGATTTCCCATCACTGGAACTAAGGGGCCTAGCCCGAACCTTGAAAAACTGCCTCATGCCATTATTCCTTCTACACCAAACTTTAGAGTTGGCACTATGCATTGGGACAGGTAGTGTTCTCCTGGCACCAAACCCTGATTTGGTGGACTGCCAGACAGTTAAGCTTGATTCATCACTCCACTGCTCCGGAGTCCAATGGCAGCCGACACTTGGCATTGCACATAGTGATCTTAGGCTTGTGTGCGGCTACTCAGTCTGGAAACCCATTTCAGTGAGCTCCTACACGAACAGTTATTGCGCGAACATGGCTGCGAGAGCCAGTTTGGAACTCGGTAGCGAGTATTGCAACGATTTTTTCGCCCTACACGCTTCAGCACACGGCAGTTGCATTCTGTGAGCTTGTGTGGCCAATCACTTCACGGCTTAGCTGTGGTTACTCCTAGAATTTTCCACTTCACAATAACAGCACTTACAGTTGACCAGGGAAGCTCTAGCAGGACAGAATTTTTTTTTTAAAGACGGCATCCTATCATGGTGCCACGTTGAATGTTGAGCTCTACACTCTAGGCCATTCTACTGTAAATGTTTGTCTCTGGAGATTACATGGCCGTGTGCTCGATTTTATACACCTGTCAACAATGGGTGTGGCTGAAATAGCCGAAAAAATTGATGTCAACATACTTTTGGCCATATAGTGAATATATGAGAGCCTGCTACATGTGCGATCTGAAGCCTGGATAAATCCTTCAGGCTGGAGATTAGAGTACAAGGCGATAACTGTATCCAAGTATGACTTGCAACAGAGAACGTGTATTTAACTTGGCAATTGTGGTTGTGCCAAAGGCTTATTATAATCGAACCAAACATTTGTTGGCAGAGAAACATTTTTATTGTTTTTATGTATATGGCATGCACCATTAGTAGAAAGGGAAAATTATTTGTATATGTCAGGTTTTTTACAATGAATTTCATAATGTAGTCAATATCCCGCACTGGAATACTTATTGATTTATTTATTTACCTACAAGGGGGGGTAGTAAACTTTCAGCATATGTTATGTGTGCAACAGCATACAACTGAAATATAGGAGTGTTGCTTCATATGGTTTTGCATACTTTTTTGAGGCAGGGCACTTCTAAATAATATGGACCACTTGACGGAAAAATAGCCAGAGGTAACCAGAGGTAATGATCATTTTCAGCTCAGGTCCTATACTTAATGAAGAAAAAGAAAAAAGAGTGGGCGTTTTAAAATCTCTGCACATTAATTTACCTGGGGCTGACTAGGTGATTCTGTGCTGGGTTTACCATCTTTCAAAGCCTTTTCTTCTTGTCTATGGCCTTTTTTCACATTGGACATCCAGTTTAATAACTTGCTAACTTTGTCAACATGCTCTCTCTTCTCCTCCTCTACAGATTTCTGTGATTAAGAAGAAAAAAGTCAAAAGGGTTATAAATTAAAGCATAATGCACAATGTTTTGATTTTAAACCACTTCCGAAACAGCTCGAAACATGTGAACACCATTCAGCAGACAATGTTGTAGAGGTAAACCTCCCAGCCATATGAACCTTTGAAAGAAAAGAGTTTAAAAGTAATAAGGTTTCTTTAAGGTTGTCAGCAAAGATATAGAATCCGTACATAAACATAAGTAAATGCTGAGAATTGTTTTTTAATAATCATTTGTGATTACAGTCTTTAAAAAAAATTATATTTTGATATGATACAAAAAGAAACATACATTTACAGAAACCCACATCATGATACCACATCATGAATAATATAAAAACAAAAATATAACCACCTAAATTAAATAGTCACAATTTTTAACCATGTATAATGGTGATTGCCTCTATTTACATTCTATGTTAATACATTTTAGTAAGAAATCGAGTGTTGTAACACTGGTTAATGCTTTGAATCAGTACGTCCAAATATATTGGAAAGATGATACAACCCCAATGCCATGTGATTTGGTGGCCTCCAGCAGCTTGAGGCCAGTGTGACAGTCAAAGACACCTCTTTCCAAAACCTCTCTGAAGGACATCTTTCGTTTGGTCTTTGGGCAGGTCAGACTTTTAGTATAAGATTTCTCGTCTTTTAGCTGTATTAGAGCAGCTTCACCAATCAGGCCACACCGGACGGCTTCTTCATCCTTGACTCTCATATGAGTCTCTGGGTTGATCAATCCTCCAGTCAGAAACTGGAACTCTAGTAATCTGAACCCCATGTCTTTGGGGAACAGGTTGTCCTGCATGGCTTGGGCCACAGACAGGATCTTGGCAGTTTGTGGGTGGACAATGCCATAGTAGGCCTGCTCACACTGCGTAAGCTGACGGGCCAATGTCTCATCCAGAAGCCCCATTCGAACAGCCTCTGGGACCCTTATTTTCTCTCCAGTCGATGGGTCATGGATGCCTCCTGTGCAAGCCTGGGCCTCCAGCAGTCTCATAGCCGTAAGTCTGTCCACAAGATTCTGTTGGAGTCCCTTGAAAATAGAGAGTCTTCTCTTTATGGTTGAATCCCATAGTCCAGCAATAGGGCTGTGGGGATCTTTAATGACGGTCTTCCTAAAAATCAAGAGGTCTGCAAGCTCACTGATACTGAGAAGGCCTGCACGATAGTCTTGTAGCTCTGAATTGTTCAAGATTTTCAATCTAAGGGCATATTCAATGCAAAATTTCCGTCCACTTCTAAGATCGGTCAAAAAATGAAGCAAACCTTCCTTGGAGTCAACTACAGATGTTTCCTTCCATTCATTCTCCTGCTGTGACAGCAACAGGTAGGTCCTCTTGTCAATATATTTCTGCCTATATGCCTCGTATGTTGACATTTCCGCACCAAAACTGCTGCTGACAACTGATACTCTGTGGGGGTTGGTGAGAGTGGCGTTCGAAAGACGACGATCCCCAAAAGGCAGGAAGAAGACGCCACTATCAATGTCATAAACGCACATGCTGAGGAGCTCCCTGTAGTAGGCCTTCTGTCCCGTTTCCGGGTTGTAGAAAGCTTTGGGATTGCTGACCGGTTCATAGAGAGTCTGCAGTGTGGCTTTGTTCAAGAGTCGCTGCTCCAGGGCGATGTTTAATGGAATTCGAATGCCACATTGCGGATCAACTAATCCACCCGTCGCAATCTGCACTTCGATAATCTTTCTTCCTCTGTGCCTATCAAGAATCCTCGCCTCCATTGCCTGGAACACAGATAACGTCTTTCCACTGTGAGTGTAGCCAGTTACTGCTTTTTCAGCCTCTAGCAATTTATCCTTCAGCTCCCAAGCAACAACACCCTTCTCCAAAGCATCATGGACTGAATACTGTTTGCCATTGAGATCTATAAGATACCCAGTAGCTGCCTGTGCTTCAAGGAATTCTATGGCATAAGTCTTAGCGATGAAGCCTTTATCTGCAGCCTCCATGAAGGAGATCTTTTTCTTGCTTGACTCCAAGTAGACACCAGCGATTGCAGACGTTTTACCTGATAACATGGCGAGAGACTCCTGTACCTCTTCCAAGCTTTTCTGACCCAATTTTAACTTAAGGATTGTATCATCATCTAACAGTTTCATTGCAATCAGCTGTTTTATGTTCACAAGACCCCTGAGCCCTTGTAACTGAAAAGTGTCAGAAACCTCATTCTGCCTCACTTCGCTTGTTTTCATCCCATCTGTAAGAGGTTGAAAACAGCCAGCTGATTTTGTGGTTTGCACTTCTTTGTAATCTGATTTGACAGAGTTGTGGAATATAGGAGTTTTAGTGTTCCCAGAATGCCACTCTTCATGTGTCAAGTGCTTTCTTGTGAAGACTGTATGATCCTCTTTTTTACTCATACTGGACATCTCCTCTTGAGTGTGTGTTTGCACTGTTGACAGCTGACCACTGATGGATCTTTCAGTGTTTCTCAGTGTATCTTCCAAAGCCTGGCTTTGATTTTTTAACAATTCAATTTGGTTTGACTTGTCTTGTTTCTCTTGTCGCACTTCTTCAATTACTTTTTCGTTCTGCAGGATTGCAATCTGTAAATATGAACATTTTAGAACCATCAGAAACAAAAAGTTTATTTGTAGTCCAAATATAGAAATTATAATTTAGAAAAAGATCAAATTTATCTGATGCTGCAAATGTTACGATTTTTTGTATGAGTTGAAATATATTTTAATGGTTAGACTAAAATTCATACACGTAAAAATATATATATATATATATATGTATAGTTAGATTATCAAATAAACATCCAAAGCTCATGCAAGGTATGTTTAAAAATACAAATGGATTTATACCTCTGAAGACGTTGTCATTGTTCTTGGATCGTTCACCAGGTTACACTTTACTTCATGAGATGGCAGCATTTCCTTTGCAGCAAATAATGCACTCTTCAGTTTGGCGACATCATTATCCATAGCACATTTATAATTGGTTTGAGTCATGACCTCCAGTTCCTTAGTCGCCTTACTCTCAGAGTTCATGGAGACCTCTAACATTGAAGTCTTTTGCTGCAATGCATTCATTTCTTTGGTGTAGGAATTTATTTGATCTTTCTGAGATCTCACTTCCATTTGTTCCTTCGCTAGATTTCGCTCAGTCTCAGCTAGGGTTTGTTTGAGCTGTTTGTTCTCTAGATATATCACACTTTTGATGGTATCTGTCTGTGAAACATTTGCTGTCAGCTTTATTTTTTCAGTTTCTAATTCAGCAATGCGCCTCTGTGCACTAATTAGGTCGTGGTTGATGGTATTTCTGTCTTTCTCCATCTGATCCATTTTCAGCCGCAGTGAATCAAATTGCAGCTCTACCTCATGCTTTGATTTCAAAGCGTTCTGATTGAACATTTTTAGCTGCTCGACCTCCTGCCGAAGGTACTTGTTTTCTCTCTCTGCGTTTTCTGTGCTGTACAAATGCTCTCTAGATTTTTTATCATACTCCAACTTTACACTGGATTCTTTCAGTATAAGCTTTTGCTCCAACTCACTCTTAACCAACTGGAGTTGCCTTTCATAGCCTTTTTTCTGCAATTCAAATTTTCCTTTCAACTCCTCAAACATTTGTTTGCAATTTTCAAGCTGCTCATCCAGCTTTTGGGATCTCAGTTGAGCGGCTGAACATTCTTTTTGCTTCTGCATGATTACCTCCTGGGCCTGGTCCAGTTTCTGATTCAGCAGAGACACTTCAGATGTCAGTGATAGAGATTTATTCTGTACTGTATTCTTCTCTCTCTGAAGAGCTGAAATTTCTTGCTTAAAACTTAAAGTGGACTTGTCTGAGCTTGTGTTAACCTCTCTCAGAGCCAGTTTGTTTCTCTGGAGCTCTGCTTCAAGTTCTCTGATTTTAGACTGGTTGAGCTTCCCCCCTTGCGTTTCTTTTTGTAATTCTTCTGTCGTTCTCTTCAATGTAGCGTTCACAGCATCCAATTCCATTTTAAGGCTCGTCAGTTTTTGGTCAGAAGCTGCCTTTTCTCTCTGAAGAACTGCAATATCCTGCTTGAGATTTACAGTGATCTTTTCCGAGTCTCCAGTCATTCCTTTCAATGTTTCTTTACATTTGAGAAGCTCCATTTCCAGCTCTTTCACTTTAGAAAAGCATTTCTGTCTTTCTGTGGTCTCCCTCTGAAGTTCTTCTGTTGATTTTCTTAGTGTTATATTTAACTCATTCATTTCAGCCTTCTGTTTTTGGACTTTCTGATCGGCCATTTTCTTCTCTCTGCTTGCAGCGGAAAGTTCAGACTCCAGGTTCCTGATATCCTTTTCATAGTTGGTCAGACTGAGATTTAGAGCTTGGTTTTTCTGCTGAAGCTCAGAGGTTTTTCTTACTTCATCGCTATAGTCCCTTAATTTAATCTGGAGCTCATGTGTAGTCTGGGTTTTCTTTAACAGCTCATCTTCAATGATTTTCATCTGAGATTTTGTGCTCTCAATTTGAGTTTTAAAAATGCTTATTTGTTGATCTTTGCTCCCAGTTTCCAAAGAGACCTTGTCAAACTCTGATTTCACGTTCTTAAGGGAACGCTCGGTTTCCATGTTAATTTTCTTTAGTTCTTCAATGTTCTTTCGTAGCTGATTTACTGTTTGACTATTTTTGTCTAGTTCCAGTTCCAGGCTTCTGGTTTTAAGTTGGGTGTCCTGTTCTAATTTTACTTTCAAATTAAAGTCTTCTTTGGTTCTCTGAAGAAGTTCTTTCAAATTTTCCACTTCACCTTTCTGGGATTTAAGCTTTTGGTCAGTAAATGCTTTTTCTTGCTGTAAGGATTCTATACTTACCTGCAGATTTCGGATTTCATTATCCAATTTAACATTTGTTCTTGTCAATTCATTGACCTTATATCTCAGCTGATCTCCTTCAGCCTGTTTGGTGGTCAGCTCTTCCTCCAAGCATCGTATTTTGTGACAACTTTCCTGCTCGAAAGAGTTCTTCTGCAGCAACTTTCCGTGATTGATCTTTAACTGCTCTTTCAAGCCTTCCACCTCGGTCTTATGGAAAAGGGCTTTCTGCTCCAGAGAAGACTTGTCCCTCTGCAAGGATTTTACTTGCTCTTGGAAAATATAGACAGACTTCTTAAGTTCCGTCATTTCTTGCCTCAGCTCGTCTGACTTATGTCGGTTACTGCTCCTATCCGATTCCATATCCATCTGGAGTTTCTTCAGTCTGCCATTTGCATCATCCAAGAGCTCTTTGAAACGCTGCGCTTTTTCCTCCGCCATTGTTTTCTGTACCAGCATTGAATTCAGCTCTGATTTCAGACCTTTGATTTCTGTCTCTGCTCTCTTTTTTCCCACAGCCAGTTCTTCCATTTTTTGCTGAAGCACCTCAGACTTCTTGGAGTCATGCTCCTTCTTTAGCAGCACAGCGTCCATATCGGCGCCTACGAGCTGAATGCTATTTGAAAATGAAGACTGCTGTAAGCTCTCCCTTGCGACTGATAGACTGGATTCGCTCAGAGGACCTCTGCCTTCTGCATACTGGGCCAGGTCCATCTCCATTATCCGCACTTGGCTCAACAGCTCCGCCTCTGCCCCCTCCTTGGCTTTCAGCTCCCGCTCCAAGGTCCGGCTGTGCTCTTCCAGGCCCTGCACGTCACTATCTCTCCTGCGGATGTGGTCCTCCATCTTCCTCCTGGCGAGAGTGCTCTCCTCAATGTTTCTCCTCAACATCCTCAGGCTCTCCTCCAAAGAGGACCTCTTGGCCTCAGACTGCTGAATAAGCTGTCGTGCATGACCAAGCTCCTGCTCGGCTGCAGCCCGGCCCCTTATTGTCCCCTCTAGCTCTAAGCGGTATTGCTGTGCCTCGTAATCTGCTTTCGACTTCTGGAGGGTCAGATCTTCGATGGTCTTCCTGTACGTCTCCCCCTCCCCCTCTAGACGCTCCAGTATCTGCTGTCTCTCATTCAATGTGGTCTCAAGCTCCTGTACCTGTCCCTCAAGCCTGGCAATCTCCTCCTCACCAGAGGCCTTCTGGAGCTCAAGACTCTTAGTTGAGGCAATGAAGTCAGCTCTTTCCAAGGCCCTTTTTCTCTATAATGAAAAGAAGGTCATCTACCCTCATCCGATTAGGGTAAAAAAAAAAAAGAATGTTCTTAAATTTGAGAGCTAAAGCGCTTGCACACTTACCAGGAAGAAAGAATTTGCTCCATAGTGATCTATCCCGCCACCTTACACCTTGAGAAAGCTTCTATGATTTTCTACTGTTTAGTAGAAGGCAATACTTTTTCAAAAGCATATCCATCACCACCAATAATACAAAAGAAGCAATCTTTTGTATCAGCATTATAGCAAAAAAAGCAAAAAGTTGAAATGAAACTATAAACCAACCGAAGTAAAAAAAAAAAATGTTTTAAAATAGCATCAGTAATTTTCTTTTTTTTTTTAAGTAAAAAAGATTGTATGAGATTAAAATGAAGGCATTTCCACATTTAGGTATATTCAGTTTACAGAAACAACTAAACATGATAAAATACATAACAGTTTGTGATATGCTTGTCATCTAAATTATTGAATTTGATAGTTAACGGCATAAGCCATATTATATTTATATATATTTTTTCTGTTCTTAGGAGACTTGTAACTAGTTGGGATACTGAGTCTTTTATAAAAGATACATTTGTTTATTATATAAAACCCTCTTTAACTAAATATTTCAAACGATCACAAAGAAAAGAAGACCATAAAAAATTGTCCGGAGCAGGAATCCAAAAGTTTCATGCCATTCTTTTTGAGCACCCATGCATATGGTCTATGAGTTTTAAGTCTGCCCAGAAAGGCTGAGGAGCAATATAAAGTAGCAGAAAGGCGACAGCAGTAGAAAATGAATGCAGACAAGACGTTATAAACAGTGCACTTTCATTGCTTTCAAATAATCCTTGGCAAATCCTTTGGCTTTTTGGCTTAGCTCAGAAATAATTAAAATACTTGTTCATACAGAATAATCACACGTTTTAGTTTCTCATATCGTTCTTATATTATCGTATAACATATAGATCCCCCTACCTCTTCCTCCTCTGTCCTCTTCAAGGTCTCACTGGCAAACTTCACATACTGCGTCATGAGGGTTACCAGAGCGGTGTAGCGCGTCCGAAGATCCATGAACTGTGATGAGCGAAAAATAAGGAGGGCGATATTCGTCAGTGCGTCTAAATGAGAGCAGGGCATATTTACAAATGTGAGAGGGGCAGAGCTTTCCTCACCTCCTGTATGATAACGTCCGAGGAGCTCTGCATCCTCCGCCGCTTGATGGGGGATTTGTGCTGAGAATCCACCATGGCCCTGTACGTCATCAGTTGGAGCTCGTAGTCCTGAACATTTTAACAAGTTAGTGTCCTGAAAACCTACAGACCTTAATGGAAACTGAGCAGACCCATGATCCATTGGCTCAAAGCCATTACCTTGACTGCAGTGGAATATTGCTCTGAATACTTTTGGCATTCTTCGATCTTGCTTTGCTTCAGTTCAATTTCCTGGACAAGGACCTGAAAATCACAGCAAAGCATGGTCTATTAAAATCTCAGTACAACAAAAGCTTTGGAGAAAAAATTACTGAATAAAAAACTAAAAAGACAGCCCATGCTCTTCACCGGTCACTTATTACTTCTCTCACCTTCTGTTGGTTGAGCAGTTCTGTGAGTGCCTTGCTGTCTTCAGGCTGGTTTTCTTGTGTTTTCAGCTGGATGGCCTCTATGTCATTGATCCACTCCTCCAGGGTGCAGTACGTGTCTCTGTAGTATTTCAAAGACTTGCTGATGCCCTCAAGCTCCCGGAGTCTGAAAAACAACCAATTTAAATAAGTGCTGTGCGATTCCTGGAGAGTGGTCTCAGAAATCACTGACGGGTTTGTTTGATCGCAGGTTGCTTGTGTTGAAGTATTCAGAATTTGTGGGGTTTTTTTTGAGGACTAACCTGTACTCGATCTGGGAGTGGACATTCAGCCACCTCTCGCCCAGCTGGTCGGCCTTCTCCTTGTGCCAGTCCAGGTCGAAGTCCCGCTCGTTGTGTGTCTTAAACATGCGCTCGCTGATGCCGCAGGCTTTCTGAAGCTCGTCCTCCAGGTTGTGAAAGACCCCCCTCTTTTCGTCGATCTCTGAGCGCCATTGCTGAAACGCAGGATGCCACTCGTTATTGTATCAAATGCAAGGTATAAAAAAATAAAAAATAAAAAAATATTTATATTAATGGGAGATTACTGCAGGTGAAACAAAAAGAGGAGAAACTTTTTGTAGTTTCTGTAGTTTTCTTTTTTTGGAAGGTAACTTTTAATTTGAAAGAGTGAAAGTCAATAAATGAGGATGTTTACCTTAAGCGTGCTCATAACCATCTCAATTATTTTAGTGTCGGCATTCACAGCGTCCTCTTCACAAAGTTTGGCCTCGAAGAGCTTCACCAAAGCTTCAGCATCCTGGCTGTGCTTCACCACCAAACTCACGGTTTTTAGCCTAAAGGAGGTTCAAACGACAAACAGACTTCTAAAACAGGTCTCAGAACTCCGTTTTCACAAGTCACTGCAACCCTGTACTTCACCTGTCAGGAAAAAGCTAAAATAAAGATTGTTAAGTGAATAACAAATTTAAAGCTATGATCTAATGTATTACTCATGATTACAGACTACTAACTAAGCAGAAGCTTCCATCCAGAAGGTTTTGCTAGCTTACAATCTAAAAATGTATATTTTTATTACAGGGTACATACAACAACCATTGCAGGTTCGAATCAGCAACTTTTTGGTTACATGTTAAATAAACACTGTAATAGCCTAAAAGTTATTTATCCTCTAATGTTTTCCCGTAAGGCCACATTTACTGACAATACACCACCTGTGACTGCAGCGTTTACACTGGGACAAAGCAGATCGCAGTGGATACATACTTTTCCAGGTAGATGGAGGACATGGAGTAGACCTGGTTCATGCTCTGAAGGAGCACATTAAGCTCTGAGGAGAGGTTGGGCACCGAGGAGGAGGCAGAAGCCTGGCTGACAAACGTCTCACACTTCTCCTTCATGGTCTCCAGGTCCTCCTTCAGCCGTTCAAGCTCCTTCTTTGTCCTCTGTGAGGGGCGGAGTAAACACGCTTCAGTGTCTTTATGGAAAATCTTTCCATTTCAAGATAAAATTTAGTTCAAGGGCGAAGTGGGTGCATGGCACCACAACGTAATCTCTTAAAGACAAAATCATTGTTTGCCCCACTATTAAATTGATATGGTGGGCAGACGTTGTGCCTGCAATGGGGAAAGCAAATGGACATTTGTAATATAAAAAGTGATATTTAGATTTGGTTATGGAAGATCAGTGCCCACCTCTTGCTCTGCAATGCGCAGCATGCTCTTCTGTAGGTCGTCCCGGTCCAGGGGGGTACGGATCTGGCGGATCAGTTGCTCCTCATGTCCCTCCAGGCGCATACGGAAGTTGCGCACCTCCGAGATGAAGAGGTTGTACACAGACTCTTCATGTTCCTCTGTTAACCACAAGGGGGCAAGCGTAATGCATTACAACACATGCTGGGCGGCACCAATCAAACTGACACTTTTTAAAAAACTTTATTTAAAACTGACCAATAATACAGAATTATGAAATGGCTTCCTTCATCAATTGTGCTACATTTTCACTTATACAGTGAAAGATTAAATCTGGCAACACAGACACACACACAAACGTGTACTGTTACACGTATACATGCTGCAGGCCTGTAACCATGGCAATAGTAGGATAACAAGTAATTCCAATAGGAATTAACTCCATGCCTAATAGGCTTTAGGAAGCATGTGTTACTCTAAGGAGGCAGTGCAGACGCGCTGGCAATGCCCAGCACATCGCAGAGTGGAACGGGAGAGCCGCCTTGCCTCTCTCGGCGGACTTGAGCAGCTCCTCGTAGTACTCCCTGCAGGTCAGAACCTCCCTCTCCAGCTGGGTGCGGTCTGCCATGGAGAAGACTTCGGACTCTTCGCTGTCCTCCAGGAAGTCCTCGAAGTGGGACTGCAGGTTATTGAGGACCTGCTGGTGTTCGCCAGGCAGCATGGTCTTGATCTGAAGGATGGGGCACAGATCTCGAGTATGTGAGACTTCTGACAAGCGCTTCATTCTGCTCATACCCGCGAGGCTTGGCATTATGCCCTGAGAATGTATTATGTTTCTGAGCCTGTAAACTAGACAACTATGGAGTTATTGCAAATATATGCTGTGCTATTTAACGCATAGACATTAGCCTACAAAAATATATGTGTGGTAATATGGAAGGTGTGCATCTATTGAGTCACTAAATTATAGGGTATACATCTTGCTAAGTAAGCCTTGAGTGCAAGTGATAAAAACCTGCCTAACTGCAAACAATTACACGGTTATGAGACGACACTTATTGAGATGAAGTATACGCAAAATCGTCGGCTCCTGCTCCACCCAACCCTTCAGGGTGACTTCACAGTTGCCAACAGAGGGCTACATTAGACATATACGCACCGAGGCGACATTTCCATTGCGGATGGCTTTGATGTCAGCCATCAGGTAGTGCCACGAGACAACGCTCTTCATGTTGACGTGGGAGTGGTGCCACAGGGCAAGGACATTCTGGTACAACTGCTCCAGCCTAACGGGGGATTAAGGGGAAAGGTATTGAAGCATTCACTTCAAACAAGGGGAGTCAAAAACGCTCTGGCGGGGCAAACTCCGAACTCCCACCTGCCGGCCATGTCCACCGCTTCCTTGTTGGGGGGAGGCACTGTGAAGCACACAGAAGGCACCATGGCCTCGTTCCCCGCGGGACTGATGACCTTCCACTTGGCTCGGTGAGAGTTGTTGGCTAGGATGCACTCGTCGTCTTTATAAATAGTAATCTAAGGTGAGAGAACGGACGAAATGGTTATTTTATATGGACTGAAACACTGCATTCGAGAGCTTACTAGTCAGAATGCCAGGACAGACAACTTTGTTCAAAGCCGTTCAAGAACTGGTCACGAAATGAGAAAAGGAAGCAGTCTACTGAAGTTATAATTAAATGAATATTGAGGGGAGCACACATAGGCTATTTTAAAAGCAGAACAATTTATTCTTTCAGAACAACGAAAGCCACACCTAAAACTTGCCCGGCCTCGCTGTGATGGATAATTCCATAATTTGAATGATGAATAGCGTGTAAGCGATACACAAGTAAGCAGCAGTCGGACAAGACAGCCCTCGAGGCAAGTTCCACAGGGGAACATGTAATACAGACGGCACATTGATCTGCTCGTTCTGGCTTAGCGTTCTGTGCATGCCATGTTGTAGGGGGAGGGAAGAGACCGGATCGCGCGTACCTCTATCTGCCGGTAGTCACAGATGGCTTTGACGGGGATGGAAGTCCGGACGGGGATATCAGGGTTACGGGGTTTCAGCTGGACAATGGCTTTGGCCCGACCGACCAAACTAGCCACAGTGCTGCGGTACTGAAGGAGTTGCTCCTTCTCATCCTGTGGGGAGAGAGCCCACCCAAAGTGAGTCCCCGCCCGCTTTCTCACATATATACACAGTCCGGAATAAAGGTGCTAAAGATCTATTTATAAGTTAATCCATTAACAGACAATTCTCTTCTATGGCTATAGCAGTTTATTCGTCCATCATTTAACCAATGACAAACGCAGAATTAGCTAAGGATAAACTGCACTAAAGTGAACCCCTAAATTGCAGCCACTGTCAAGGTATACAAGGCTAATGCACTTCATGTTTCATAGTGTGTCCCCCTCCCCCATTACACCTTACCATCGATTCCTGAACTAGATCTTCCAGTTTATGTAGGCTACTTGACCGGTCACAGTCGTATTTCCTTTGGATGGCATCTTGTAGGTTTTTCAGATAGTCCATGGACTCTTTGGCATCGGCAAAAAACTGGCAAGTCAACAGAGAGGTCAGAGTTTTGTGGCTAGCAATCCCAACTCAGTTGTGTACTAAACTTAAATGCAACCTTTTTTTCGTGTGTGTGTGTGAAGTAAGAGTGGGGCAACTCACCTCAAAATAGACAGCGTTGTCTTTCAAGTGCTGCTCCACACAGCCACACAACTGCAGTATCCAGCTCCACTGGGTCTGCATGGCAGCTCTGTATGCCTAGAAACATCCAGAGGAATAGGCATTCATATAAAGTAGGACAGCGGCTGACTTCTGTGCTCTGCTAAGGGAAATGAGGACTGTTGGGATCCAATTCAAGCCATTTCCCTTTACATGAACACAGACCGTAATGGACTGAAGATATTCTGAAGGAAGTCCTTACATTTAAATACATGTAGATCTAATTAAGTTTAGACGCCCTCCCAGGCATTTCGGGACATGATGGATGGCAACAGCTCACCTCAATGGTTAATCTTGCTGGGTGGTTTTCCAACAGGAGTGTTTCCGCCTTTCCCTGCACAGACTTGATCACCAGCTCTTTCTCCTCCAGCTCTCTCATTAGATCCTGAAAGTGGCGAAACCCAGGCACTTCAAACAAGACTCCAGAGAACTCATTGCCTTTTCACACCACACACAATGACACACTTTGTGATTTGACTAGTTAACCTCATTATCCTCATCAAAGGCTGCTTCGAACAGACTGTACTCAACCATCTGATTGGGACATTATTTACGTGTGTATAAGTTTCATCTCATATCTGATCTTGATCGGCCTCACTCGTGTACAGAAACGATTCTAACCCCCCTGGGTCAAACTTAAACGTATTTGTTCAGTAAAGGATTGGCCTATGGGGTTTCAGAGCATGGTGATACTGAGGGGAGTTTGGCACGCCGCGCGCTGCCCACGGCGTCGCCGGCCCAGCAGCTGACCGAGGACTCACCGCATGGTAATCCCTCTTTTTGGACACGTTGCCGTTGCGGTCACTCCAGTCGAAGGCCACCTCCTCCTCCTCCTTCTCGTTGAGCCAGATCAACTCATGAGTGGCGCTGGACACAAAGTCATGCAGGCTCTCCAGATGCTTCTGCCGGTTCCTGGAGGAATTCTGGGAAGAAACGGTCAGGTTACTCTCAAAGTAGTCCCTCCGCCAAGGGCCGTCAAAACGAAGTGAGTACATGGGCTGCAAACTTACCAACAGTTTTCCATACTGGCTCTCCAACATGCTCAGCTTCTCAGAGTAATTGAGTTTCAAAGGCTGCGTCATCTGGATCTGTAGAAGTAACGGTTAGGTAGGCGGTGGTTAAAATGGGAGATGGATAAATACAAAATAACTTACATCAAATTACAGAATCATTAAACGGATTTGGAATTCTTGCAGGTTCAGAAATGTTTTCTTTTCTTTTTTGGTTTTACTAAAAAGGTCGGAAAAGTCTTATAGTCAGTACACTAACAGGTTCTTATATATTACCTCACTAAGTTTGGCTTCTTTAAGGCTCATTTGAAATTCTTCGATGGCTCTGTGAACACTTTTGTGATTCTCTAAATGAGTTTCCACACTTGGCAAATCTGATCCCCATTCAGAATGATCCAACTGCACCTAGACAAAAATAGAATAGAAAAAAGTTTGAAAAAGTTATTTACTACCTGTGAAGAAGCATGTTTATATAGAAACAACCAACAGTCAAAACCATTTCAAAGACATCTATAGCTTACAGAGAATTTAGAAAGACATTAATACATTCTGAGTGAATAGCATAGAATTTAAAGCATTGTTTATTATTTTTTATAGATTAACACAGGATCCAAAAGGAGATTTTCACTGTTAACCGAAAGTCAAGACTCCAAGTCACCTGCATCTCCTCCACCCAGTTGAGGAGGTCCTGCAGGAACTTCATGTTGACCTCCTCCTCGGTCAGGTTAGGGTCCAGCAGAGAGGATTTGCCCAGAGGCTTGCGGATCTGCATACTTTTCAGGTGCTGGAGTGCGCAGGAGTCCATTCCCCCTCCACCCCCCATGTAGGCCTGAACCGCAGTGGGCTGGAGGACAGGGGTCATGAGGCACGGGGACAGGCTGGGGCCGAAGGTGGAGCCGGGCGGCGCCAGGCCCCCCGGTGTCAAGGCGGGCGTGAGGGAGGGGGTCAAGCCGGCGTTCAGGTTCTGCGAGAAGCTGGAGTTCAAGCTCTGCGTTATTCCCGAGATCATCATCTTGGTCTGCTCTGTCGTGAGGGTGCGCCCCTTACTGTAGACAGAGGAGCATTCACTCCTGAGGGCAAGCAGGTCGTCCCGAAGCTTTGATACCCTGAAAGACATAAGTGATATCAACTCAGATGCCAAGACAAACTGAGTTAATGCAGACTGATAGTTAAAACATAGATGATTAAAAAAAGAACTAATAAAAAAAGAACACGTATTTGATGTGACAAATAAAATGATACTTGCAAACCACAACATCAATTAGCAACAACCTTGAACTGCTATAT
Source organism: Hiodon alosoides (assembly GCA_025775065.1). Lineage (NCBI taxonomy): Eukaryota > Metazoa > Chordata > Actinopteri > Hiodontiformes > Hiodontidae > Hiodon > Hiodon alosoides. Next base: position 12,330 of record JAOYSI010062681.1, on the reverse strand, counting down.
TTTAGAAATAAAGTGTGGGTCGGTACCTTTGAACGAGTTGATCAGCCAAGTAGAACTTTCCATCCAGAAGAATCTGAATGTCCACGACCTGCTGTCTCAGGAGGTTCTCACACTCAAGGAGGTATCCAGCGATCTCTGCTTCGTGCTGGAACTGAATCCCAGACTCTAGTCTTTTTGCATCCTAAGATGAGATACATACAAATGATAACAAACAGTAATACGTTAGCCCCTGTAAACAAAAGATCTGGTCCCGTTTTAAGTTTTTTTCCCCCCTTCCCAGTAGGACTTACGGACTGCAAGGCGCTTCGTGCTAGTGCTAATTTGTCCTCCCCAGCCACGCAGTCCCGTTGGACCCTGCTTGCAATCTGCTGCAGCATGTCCAATCTGGAAAACAGTTGCTGTGGATTAATACAGTACAAACCATGCACACATATACATGTGTTGGAGTTTTGCTAATGAGAAGAAAGGTTTAAAAACATAATAATTATATTTCGAAAAACAATTCACGTAGAATCCAAAAGGAAGGAGGGAGACCCCAGGCCGGAGCCTCACCTGGGTCCATACAAGGCGTTGTTGTACAGAACTACAGGTGTGCTAGCGAGGATAGGCTCGCTGGGACCCGACAACAGGTTCTCAGAGGAACCGAGGCTGGTGAGAGTGCTGTTGCTAACAGACGAGAAGCTGCTGCAGTAGGCCAAGTTGCTGTGCATGGCAGAAGGCCTCGCCTAGCCGCGACCCCTCCCCACCGATCACAGAAATCACACGGCCCTCTCCATCCGAGGGTGAGTTAAGCTCCGATCCGAGGTAGAGCCGCCAGGAGGTATGCTGGAGAAGGCTCCACGCGACTCACATTTATAGGCTCCAGCTTGTTTACTTAATGCGGGCAGAAGGCCAATAAATTTCCACCCATCGTTGTAGGATCTATAGCTCCGGGCCCCGAAGCATGTGTCACCTTCTGGTATTAACTCTGACAATCCACCACAAGTTTAGACAGCAACCACTTACAGGGGAGGGCGTGGAATGCTTCACCTGGGGTAAGGCACCTTATGATTTTCACAGTCTTCACTCAGTGCTTACGGGGCTGAATTAACAACAAACCCCTTCATGCGGGAAACGGCTAAGCACTCCTCTTTGTAATATCACACACCGTTTGTGAAAGTAAAAAATCCGGGTGATTTCCCGAGAGGATTCAACACAAAATCCCCCGCAAAGCCCGAAAACGGCTCGAGCATCAAATGCACATTCCCCTGCGCCAGCACTTTCGTGTACACAGAACATTATTCTTGGAAAGACATATTGGGACCCACCTAAAAACAAGCCACAGAGACAATGCTTTCCTAAGCCTACTGATCACAGATTCAGACATGATGGGCAACAGATTTATTTGCTTAAGTCCTCCTCATCCTCAGTCCTCAGCCCCTAGTTACGATTCAATGCAGTTACGCATCCATTCTATCTTGATGAAAAAAATTAGATGGAACATGACGGAAAAGATTTACAACTTTTCATCACCTAAGGTTTCGTTCAATTATTTAGTAGTCTACTGAAATAACTAGCGTTGTGGATTGTAAGGACACGAGGCAATAATATATAGAATTACAACCTTTTTGTACTCTGCGCGGGTTTTGCCAAAACCCCAACCTCTATACACCCCGAAAATATCACACTGACGACTTACCCCTCTTTTAGCTTCTCGTGAAAAATAAAATTTAAATGTAAATGTGACTATTCCAAAAACCGGCGAGCCCTCACGAAAAGACTGACCCACCTGCTACACGCTATTGAAGAACGCATCACATCAATTTCAGATCTACTTGCAGCAAAACTAAGAGCCAAACGGGTCCGCAGAAAGCGATCAAGGTCAAAGTTTTGAAGCAGCGCTAACCTAAAGCTGTCACTTAAGTACAGAGGGAGCCCCATAAATCAGGGCTCTGTGGGCTTTTGACAGAAGAAGCCCGATCACACATACCTGTCTACCTCCGGCCTCAGGCTTTTCTCCCGCTCCAGCATGGCGATGATCAGCTTCCCCCATTCCTTCTCCACGTCGTTGGGGTGGTATCCCGGGGGCAGCTGGATGCGGCCAAACTCGATCCACACCTGCCGCCAAGAAGGCGTCCAGTTCTTAAACGCCCGTGATGCACCGATAACTTTTTCGCGATGCACCGATAACTTTTTCGCGATGCACCGTTTCCATGAGTATAAATTTAGATTTTCATACGCGCCGACATACGCACCTCCAACATTCTATAGAGTTGCTTGATTTTTGACTTTTCGTTCTCTTTCAGTGGAATTTCGGTCTCCTTAAACTGCAGGTACTGGGTATAAAGTGCCTGTAAAAAAGCAAAGGTAAAGTTATCAGCTCTTAACTGGAGACATTCGTGGATCAGATCACACGGAGGAATGCACTTTTGAAACACCTCAATGAGACACAGATATCAGCAACAGTATGGTTTCCTACAGTTCCCTCCAACAAATCATCACGATTATCTGTCCAGGCGCAAAGAGCACAGAGAGATCCTGTCCAAGTAGCAGCTGGTGACTGTTTGAGACAAACTGGGATATTCTCTGAAGCTCTTTAATGACGGCTTGCTATTCAGTAGCTTGAGAGACGCGATTTTGTTTGCCATATGAGTCCACTGAAGGCGTACAGGCAAGACCCCTCAGGCCTAGAGAGGGAGCTGCAACAGTAACTTGGCAAAAACAACCACAGGAACCAACCACAAAAACCTTTTTTATAAAAGATGAAATCCTTTTCATTCATGATCTTAATTCAAGACCATTAAGCTTTTGGAAGATTCTGCTCTCGCTAACAGTCGCATTACAGACCGTACTGTTGTCTTGAGAAGACCCGCCACATTCATTCCGTGGAGACCCTCATTAGGGGGACAACGACTTTTTAAAAATGACTTTTTAAAAATGACTTTTTTGACCATAGGACTTTATTCACCTTGAACTCCACTGGGTTGCTGGGGAATGTTCTGCTCGACATGACTGCCACATGATGTTTGATCCACTGGCTCAAGTAATTGACCATGTTCTGATACTCCACCCATTTAATGTCAATGTCCTGTTGGAACACAATAATGTTTAAGTAACTGAGCACCTGGTATACAGCAACGAAAATACAACCTTTACAGCTTTTTTTTGTCAACAGCTACTGATAATTATTAGTCAGTTAGTTCCGTTAACACAAGAGTGGTTGTTCTTTCTTTTTTTAATGGACCAGAGACTTTTTATATATAAATAATGTTTACCATATATCGTTACAAATTCAGTTGCAATTGTGTCTACAATATGAGAAGGATCACACACATTTAATCAGCACGTTATTAATAAGGATAACACTTCAGAATGAATCTTTGGTAGTGTGAGCTTGTTCAGTGGAAAATCACAGACTTGTGTGAACCGCTCTGAATTGCATGTAAAAATAAAACACACTCTGCATTTCATGCTCATGACGCCGAGGAGCTTGTGATCTAAGCCTCATCCAGTATAGGCTTTATTTGCAAAGTCCGGCTTGTATGATTTCCAACTGACAGACGGCAATGTTCTGGATGGGGTTTCAGTGCTGAAATCCGCCCTTTAAGCGCCGTGCTCAGCCTGTAGAATTTATGTTCGCTTAACATGAGTTAAGATTAATGTACTTACTGCACATATGAGAAACGCAATGGAATGCATTATGTAACACCAAAGGTCTTGTGGGGCTCGGAGTCAAAAACAAACTGTTTAAATCGCTCTCATGAGTGACCAGTAAAACCTGCCCTATACATTTATTCAGACCCTTCTTAAATGTAAACAAAAACAAAAAATATTTTGTGGAATATTCCATTTTTGCTTGGTTAAATTGAAAATAAGCTTCACGTTAACACCAAGTCAGAAAAGAGCAATATACTTTCATAACAGCAAAAGCTATTATGTTATGAGTAATAAATTCTGAGGAGCTGTTCCTGAAAAGGATCCTCAAGCCCTTTTTTGGTGTCCACTTACAATTTCAGAACAACGTGTTCTTACGACATTAGTCAACATTACTCAGTTGAAAAATGTATATATTGAGCGTAGCCTTTACATGCAGCGAGCTTAACGTGTTCGCACTACACTTACATTGGCACTGATTCCTTCCGAACCCTCTGGGACTTTTGGGAACACATCGTACAGCGTTGAGACGTAAGTGATGACTGACTTCTCATCGGGAGACTGCACATCCACATCTAATTAACGGCAGAAAGGCTGAGTCAGGTTCTTCAGGAACAAGCTGTCGTTTCATTTAATTAGTGAGACCCTACAGAGTCACTACAAGATCAATTATGATCAAACTTTCTACGATTTAACAGATTGTTTTCTTCACCTGCTTAACAAGTTCAGAAAACATCAGGACTGACATGTGATGCTTACACTCGTTTACAACAAGAGTTCTGAATTCTTCAACCAACATATAATTGAACACGTCACAGTGTGTAATAACGACTTCTCAGGTAAATAGTGTTTTCAGATGGTAGAATAGAGGGTTACATATCATAATGCATCTCTACTTAGAGTTGGAAATTTTGCATTCCTTTTCTGCACCTGGATGAGAAGCAGTATAATGAACCCCTATGTAAAAAGTAGAGGTGCTAACGCAAAAAAGGTGAAAACCTGTAGATTCAGCCTAAAAACAGTAGCACATGTTGCAGTGTAGTTAAAGTAAACAAAAAAAAGATTAACTCTACATATGTATTAAAATATAGCACAACAACTGGCTACAGTTGTGTATCTGGTCTTAAGGGTTCCCAAGGTCTTTGGGAGATGTTGATGCTAACGCTTCGGTGATCGCAGTTGTCTTGAAAACGCATATTTGGATGCCGTTTAGCTGTCAGGAACGGCAGCTAACCAAAACATTATGTAAGCAAGCTAGCCTGTTTGATAGCTCTTATGAAGAAGCTCTACCAATGAAAGTTGATATTTGTTCATCGGTTAACTGTCGAAGAAGAATGCGGATCTACGTCTCTCACCTTCAGGGTCCAGCAGTCGTGCGACGCCCAGTTGCTCTGCCACACCAAACGCTTGCTCCAAGTTGGATCGGCTGCTCTGAGTCGAAACCCTGCTCATATCAACCAGGTCCGGCCTTCCAATGGAAAAGCAAAAATTGAGTAGTGTGGACCAAACCTAATTTTTAAGATACTTTGACTCCAGTAAAGATATCGTGCCCCAAGACAACAATGCTGTCACCTTTTAATAAATTGAATTTATGTAAGGATAGCTCCTTGAGATGCAGCGTCTCATTTTCAAGGGGGTCCCATAGACACAAAACAAAATTATAAAACACGTACTTACAAACAAAAACAGCAACACGTGACAAGCGTAAAAACCAAGTTCAGAGACACAGACAGCTCGCTCACCCTCTCCCAGTCCCCCAGCCCTCAAGTGTGAAAATAAGAAATTGTTTAATGTATTACCAATGTACAACCAGTTTAGCAGATCATGATTAAAAAAATGAGAAGATGTAATACAAAAAAAAAAAAAAAGTTATTCTAGACAGCTTGTGTTCACCCTTGTAGGCCTTATTTTTCACAAATCTCTTCTACCTACAGACTACACTGTTAGTATCTTAAAGCTGTGCATACTTTCCCTTTGGCCTTGGTTCATTAGATCAATCAAGTGTCGCATAGCTCTGAGCATTAACCAGCCACAGAGGAAATGCCAGAAGGACGGTCTGAGATTTCCCCCACTTTTCAGTGAAATGGATCTGTGTTTGCTCAAGTATGAGAGCTGTTTAGTGAGGACAAACAAAGGTTAACGGTCAGTGGGAAAATTCCACATGACCTAGTAAGCAGTCAAAAAGTGTTCCGTTGGAAACCATTGTACCAAGACCTGCCAATAACACACATCATTCTCACTCCGGCCAGAGGTCTGTTAATCATAATATTAATAATGAGCTCATTTTCCCTTCACAAGAGTTTGTTCCACATCAGATCTGCTTGACACTCCGACAGACTCCTATTAATAACACCACACACCCATTAGCATTTACCATAGCATAACTGTCAGAAAAACCCCCTGATTAATTATTTCAAACCTCCCAACACATTGGCAGAGAGATGCTACATACCACAAACCACTGGACTGTGTCTAAAAAAGGCCCGTTTAGCCACCATAAGTTCTCATTTTATTTGATCTAGTGACGTGACACGAACAAAATAGCATTCTTTGGCATTTACACAGCAACCATGTTTTCTGTGAATTACCTGTATTTGTGAATAATAGCATTGAATAGCCTCCCGTCCCTCCAGGAGGTGGTGAAGTTGTCACAGCGTACCCCGACATAGCCCTCGGTCATCTGCTTGGACCACAGCAGAAGCCTCTCCTTGGCGGTCATGTCTTCCGACTCTCCCGTGACATGGATGTCCGAGATCTGTCACCCACATCCAACACACCTGCATTAGCTTCTGAACGAACACTTTGGACTGTCCTAATGTCAGAATGGAAGGGATCGGACAGCACTTCAAAAGGACGCATTTCCTATAACCCCTTAGACCGTGTCCGGTAGGTCTAACTGAAGAGCAAATTGGGGTTCCATTGCATTTAAACTGCAGTGAATAATGATGACTTTTGTCGAGTTTGAAGATTGACCCTTATTTACATCTATAGAGTATGTTGAATGATTATCCAATGTATCATAGCTAGAATAAATATTCGTTATTCACACATTCAATTTCTTTGCAAATGAAAGGTCACTAGGCCAGTCTGGATTCATGGTTTATAAAGCATGCCTCTCATTGAAAGCGCATTCTGAAAGTAGAAAAATGCAGAATCCACAGTTCTCATATGAAATGATAATAGTGTTCATAATTTATATTCTCCTGTACCCCCTCTCTCTCTCTCTTCCTCCCTCCCTCTCTTTTCCTTGTTTAGAAGCCTTTGAGTAAATTCCTTAGTTGGATCACATGGCGTCAGGAATATAAATCTTTATGGTCTAGAGAGGTTTTAATAACATTCATAGAATAACTTGACCTAACAAACATTCTTCATAACTGAAGCAGAAAAGAACCGTCAGTATGACTCTGTTGAATATCATATTAAAGTGACCTTTAATCATGGAGTCTCTGTGTTGTGGGTCGAGGTTATTTTCGACCGTGTGAGGCAATAATCGACAGAGATACAGTTACAATTTGACGGACTGGCAAAAGTCATCATTGTCACAAGGCAAACATTTGTCATTAGCCTCTACCAGGTTGTCACCTTGGTTAATGTCAAAACGGTAAACAAGATACTGTCAATGGGCTGTCAATAGACATCAGAACAATCATAGTTCAATCACTGCATTCAGCCTTCTATAAACAATATTTTTATATTAGGATACATTCATTATAGAATTTGCCTTTGGGGACCAAGTGATTGTGATGTGAGGCGTGGCTTTGTTTGTGCACACATCTGGATCAAAGTAAAGCGCAATATACTCGATTTCTCATTGGAAATATAATTTAGATCTGGCCTAATACTACTTGTTCAACATCAAGTTTACAATAACTATTCTTAAATACAGATTCATCCATCTAAATTTCAGATTATCAGTTTTTAGTGGTTAAAAATGAACGTTTATGTCACGACTAGAACATTTTTTAAAGAAAACATGAATGTGGTCCCCTTGTGAAAATATAAGACCACATAAGACAAATTAGAACTAGTATGCAATAAATGGCTTGGCTAGATCATGCCTGGACCCAGTTTGGTAGTGATGTAATCATTTGGACACGGTAAGGTATAGCGTTAAGGAAGGTAAGTGATGACTTTCAGGCCATCAATTTTTCCTGCATTCATGCAGACGTCAAAAGAAGGGAAATTAAGTTATATGAAGTGATTCCGGCTTCACCACTGTCTGTTGTCCCTTCCCGAACAGCGTGGGCTGCGTCAAAAAGGTGACACGGCTAAATTGGGGTCACAAGGAGGAGCTGGCTGGATGTTACATATCATTTAAGAATGATGTCAGTTAGAAGCTGCCTAGTAATTAGAAACTTCATTGGTATTGTGTTGGCTGCAATTCTGATGATGGTCGTCAAATTGGTTAGCTTTTGTTTTGAATAGTAGTATAGCATTCGGTTCGCTGGTTAGTTTAAAATGCTGCTGCTTTTGAGAGAAAAATAAACTTTTATAATCAATCATCTGAAATACTAATCTTCAGTGAGAGTAAAAACCTTTTATGCAGTTATTTTTCATCATCATCATTAGACCTTCAAAACCACTTCAAAAAGTTTAATTATTTATCAGTGACTTACTTACTGAAACCTTTCCGTATATAAAAATAATATCAATTAATAAACTGATGTTACACATAAGCGAAGGCCTCATGAACTTTCCACTGAAAGTATTCAAGCAAATTTTAAATAAAAAAGGCTGCAAACTGAAGAAAATCCACATCTACCCCAAGAAAACTTTGACTTTATAATCGGCAAGTCTAGCTTTTGAGGAGTTAAAGTAAGCACTGCCAAGCAAGGCTGCCAAACGAGCCAAAATGCACGTCTCCTTCAGTGGTTCTGAAGAGGGAAACCATCCTGCCGCAAACCAAACTTCTCTCAACACTTTTTCCTATCGCCGCCTGTTTTGAAAACACACCTTGTTCAAAAAGGGTTACAATGACATCATGCCGCAGCTGACATGAGCTGTAAACCAAAATACAGCTCATTTTCCCCTTTATGGTTTTGTATTTACAATATCTTAGCTATGTTAGCGATGGGACATGTATTTAAGACATGTAATCCAAGAATAGCCTACGCCACAGCCTTTTTTCTTCCAGCCATGGAAAAAGTTACTACGAGCAACTCACTTACGGTTAAGACAGCAAACTGCATTTCTTCACTGGCAGCTAAATAACGTTTTGAATCTAAACACATTCACACTTCAGCAAAAGAAAGTGGGGAACTAGATTAATTCTCTGAGCGTGGTTTACCTTGTCACCTAGTCCTGAATTAACCTTTAGTGATGCTTGGAAATCATTCAGAGAGCAATGGCTCCAAGGAGCTCCAGATTCCAAATCAAGCCTCTTCCTCCTACTCTGGACATGTGTCCTCCAGATGCTTTTGGAGAGCCCAACAAGTTTCCCAGGCAGGAGATCCTCCGTGCTTTTGCTCCAACGACCAGCAAGACGTCGAGGGTCAGCCCCGAACATCTCCTTGACCCTCTGGTCTTTTCCCAACATCTGAAGCAGGTTCTCCACAGCCCCGAAACTGGCTGCTCTCCGGAGCTGCATCCGGAGCTGCCGTCGCTCCTGCAGGCAGTCTTTTCCACCCGTACATTTGGACAGCTTTGTCACACCATGGAGCCTGTGGTCCACAGGGGGCAATCTTTTGGCTTTCTCTGGTGTACGGGAATCCGAGTCTTTGCGGGTCAATGCTCCTTTGCCCTTCTGAAGGCAGTAAGAGTATTTATGGATGTTAGACGGGTAGACGGGCACCTCTCCTACATACACACCACTACTGGCACTTTCCCGCCACTGGCCAGGTGCGTCCTTCTCTTGAGAAGCCTGGGTACTGACATGCCCTTCGTCGAGCTCACCATCCTTCCACTGGCACATCTCATGACGAAGACTATCCCCTCCTCGGCTCCTCAGGGAATCTGTGGGCTGAAACTCCCCCGATTTCCTCTTCTTCTTCCTCTGGAAGTAGCGCCGTCCCCTGCTTTCTGTGGATTCGGGACTAAAGGGAGCCTTGGAGGGGTCGACATAGAAATCATCCTTGGGGCTCCGGACGCACCCACAGACATTACCCATAGCTGTCAGTCACACATTCCACTTCCTGCAACAGTGTGAAATATTCCTCTGGAACCCGCAGCTTCACACAAAGGGATATGCGAAAACTTAACTCAGTCCAGATTTCTTCCCTGCTCCGGCCGGGAAGCAGCCATTTTCTAGTGAGGGGGCGGCGGGGAAGCTGCCAGCCAGAGAGCCTGAGAGAAAGATGGGAAACTCCCCCCCCGTCTCCACAAAGTGGGCGGCCCGTCTGGAAAACGGCTGATTCGGTGCTCCTGTCGCCAGCACAGAGCTGCTGAAATGTCCCTGAGCTCCGAATATTTCCCCGTCCGCTGACTGCACGGAGCTCACCGGAATTCTCCGACCTTTGAAACCATTCCGTCACCAGCTAGTCCAAAACAAACAGTGGAGGCGGACCAGGAGTCGCTCTGCTCGCACGTCTCCTCACTCCCTCACTCTCAGCGGATTCTCCCTTCAGCTGACCCTTAAACTCAGGTTGCTCCCAGACACCACCCGCTGTGAAACTTTCACAGAATAGACCCCTATGATTCCAGCTTGGATCTGGGAGGGACAGAAGGGGCAGGCCCTGCAGCCTTTGGACTAAGCCCCTGGGATCAGAGTGCCACTGCCAGTAGTCGGTGTGAAAACTTTGCTCAGCAGGTTTGCGGTTTCCAATGGGACGCACCGAGCTCTGGGGATCCTGGCCTATCGCGAGGGGTTTAAAAATAACAGGACAGCGAGGGTCGACAAAAGCAGCAGACAAAGCATTACCCCTCCTAATAACCCAGGTTCGTACAATGCACATCACAAAGGCCGAGCTGGAGCGTAAGCCTAGCGGTTTAAACAAACAGGCTTGTGTACAACATAGTACTCCGATTGGACCATGAGCAAAGAGTGGCATAAGTATAAACTTACAGGCATCTTCTTATCCTTACACCACCAACATGGATCATAACAATATATTTACCCATTTATAAAACTGGATTTAACGGTCAACGCTGGTAACATTTGACACTAACCAATACACCACAACGCTGACTAAATTAACATTAATATCGCAATGAAGTGATGATAATTTGGTGATAACACGTACCCTGATTTTAATTGTGCCATTACCTCAAACTAAACTCAAACCTTATTGCAGTTCAAATACTGAAAAGACTTTCTTCATTGACTGAGATGTATCAAACATAAGGAAAGAATGTTATATCTGAAAAATAAGTTTATAGTACTTTTTTTAGACATAATTTGTTGTGCATGCAATAATCATGTCCTTTTAGGGCTAAAAATGCACTGTGCAATTTTGCTGTGCAAGAACATATTTGTCTGTTCACAAAATCGATAACAATTGCAAATTTACAACATGCCAATCAGTAAGTTCTCCCGTTTAAGGGCATGAGCGCAGGCTAAACATAATAAAATAAACATAATTACTCCATTCAGACACAAACACAAAACTGGAACGTATTCCAGAACGTCTCGTTGTAAACTCATGCACTGACTGTAACCATATTAGCGGTCTGCCGATCTTGTATGTACCCAGAACTTCACTGGTTGAAGAGCAGAAATGGCTTTTTTGCATACCTGGACTAAAAATAACGGCCATGTTATCCTGCTTGGATATGCTATTCTGACGGTATTGACATTTCACTAGTGCTTTAGTTGACACGACTTAGAAGTTTAGAAACAACCTTACCTGCGACTGAGGTACACAGTAAGGTTCTACTTCACTATTAGTTAAAAAGGCCTGTACACCATTTTCATTGGTTGGGGTTAAAATAACTGAACTACTAAGAATGAAGGCTGAACATTTTTACGTAAAGGGACTGTTTTATAAATAGATTTCTTTAAGCAGCACTATAACAAAGTCTGAGTCAATGCAACATTGCCTTAATTTATCTCTTACGGGAAATAGCTCTTGCATTACTGGAACACTCCACTCCATAATAACAACAACATTAAACTGTTTCATGTCTGTGAACATGAAGGCTTAACTCCAGAGGTGGCTTCCAGTTGTAGAGTGAATCAGAATAACACTATAGGCAGCCGGTAACAACACTTTTCTAACATCACACTAGGGCCTATGGTTTAGCCTCACTTGCTTGACTGTGACCAGGAGTCCACACAGAGTCTGTGACTGAGCACTTTGTGGAGTAGGGTGGGCTCAAGTCTGTTTTTTTTCGTTCTGGTCAGCTGTAGGCCAGCAGTAGTGTTGGAATGATACGCCTGTTCTCAGGTCATCAAACTCCAATACAGAACTATGTGGCCCACAATTGGTTAAATGCTAATGATTTTGAGACTGTCGATGTTGTAACTCCCCTCTAATAAAATGTATAATTGTCTTTTTTTTTTTAATCTTACGTCTTATGTCTATTAACACGTATGGCCACTGAGCAGCGGTCACGTATGGCCACTGAGCTGCGGTCACGTATGGCCACGTAGCTGCGCTCACGTATGGCCACGTAGCTGCAGTCATGTATGGCCACTGAGCTGCGGTCAAGTATGGCCACGGAGCTGCGGTCACGTATGGCCACTGAGCTGCGGTCACGTATGGCCGCGGAGCTGCGGTCACGTATGGCCGCGGAGCTGCGGTCACGTATGGCCGCGGAGCT
>JAOYSI010062670.1:5042-21035 GCA_025775065.1 Hiodon alosoides | reverse complement strand
CAGACTTGGGTTCTCTTAGAAGGACCGTCTCAGGTCAGGGTTCTGTGGGCAGACTTGAGTCCTCTCTGGTCAGAGTTTAGTGGTTCCTCTAGGGTCCTTTTCAGCTCCCACAAACTGAGGTAGAGAGTAAATATGCAAAGTGGAGCGCTGTCCTCCCGTGAACCACCCCTGCTCTGACATGCGCTGCCCATGCCAGGGTCTTTCTGGGCTTACACCCCCTGACGTGCCAGCGTTTCACTCATAATGTGACGGGACCAAACCGACAGGCCGCAAAGCCCTCTAACGCATGCCAATGTCGCCTTCACCCTGACCTCCGACTCTGCGGCACAATTCTAGGCCAGAACTTATGAATCCGTTTCCCCCATAATCTTATGCTCATTTCAGATCAGGTCCAAATTGTTGTGTTCACTTGATAGGGCGATTGGGATCATGCAACATTACATATCAGCAATGTCAACTGTTAAAATGCGACTGCGTGAATGCCGTGTGTGTGTGTGTGTGTGTGTGTGTGTGTGTGTGTGTGTGTGTGTGTGTGTGTGTCCAGATCCACTGTCTGAAATAGAACAGTCACCGCTGCAGGGCTGTACCACTGAACAAAATGTGACATCATCACTGTGGAGATGTGTGTTTTTGTTTGTAGAGGGGTGCTTTGCTTGTGTGTATGTGTATGCGTGGGTGTGTTTGTCTACATAATGTGTACGTGTATTTGACTCTGCCAAACACGAGTCAAAGAAGTGTTACACAGCTTTTGCCCAATGGGACAGAGGCTACATGTCTACACTGTAAACAGATGTCTGAGATAGCTAACGCTTTGGTACCACAAGGTCCTGAGGGTTGTGTTGTTGTTGCGAAACACACTGCCTATCCCTGGCCTCCATATTTCACCTTGAAAAAAAAGGAAGTTGCTCCATTCCTGTTTGATTTATTTTTAAAAAGCAGTGAAGATAAATCATAGAAGGGCCGGATTCTATAAAAACATTATGAGATGAGAGGCCAGCCACACACAAATGTTTTAATTTTATCATGGACCATAATTCTGTAATACCAGTTCCAGATCTAGAAAACACATGCTGTACCTGGATAAAGTAATGGTGATCGCTTGATTGGAACTTACGAGACCATTTTTAAATAATACGTATTCTTTAAAACGGGCAAGAACTAGTTCTACTGAGGCCTTTGCAGCTGTCTTCTACTAGAGACACACAAAGATCTACTAAAAGTGAAGAATACCTGAAGTAATTTTACAGAAGATGATGGTTGTCAGAAAGTAGTCAAAATACCACAACACGTTGGAGTGCATATAATAAACCAAAGCTACACCAATACATATTTCTTTTTTCTTTTGTCAAAGTCAAATAAACATGTGAGAATAAAACAAAAAAATAAAAATAGAACGGGAAAAATTATATTATATATATATATATATATATATATTTTTTTTTTATTTATTTTTTTTTTTTAAGTATTCCAACTCCAACTATTCTCTGGGTGATGTCTTTAAAAGTGAAAACTGTTTGGTTAAATGAATCCACACAATGTTTTGACTGTTCTTCTCTCTAATGAGAGCTAGTCTCAGATGGTCTCTATCATTCATCACTAGTGTCTACTGTGTTACACTCTCAGCATCTGAAATATCTCCCCTCTCAAGAATTGTATTCAAATTAAGCAAAATAACAAAGAAAAGTCCAACAATGTTATTCAAAATGACAGTTTGGAAACCAAATTGATTTTCTATCTCTTTGATTAATTTATCTTTTCCTTGTTGCGCATAATAAAACTGCTGAATAGTATTTACTGAGATTAAAACCACAAACCATACTTTTCATAATTTGACAGGTAATTGGCGTGGGCCAGGATTTAAGGTGATGGCGCATAACAGGACCCATAATTATCACACGCACATGCACACACACACACGGGATGTTATCACAGATACAGTTCTAAGGCATCCTGTGAAGCAGTGACGGGAAAGCACGAAACCATCGGAGTCCTGGGTCATTGTGAGCAGGGACGGGGGGGAACTGGTGCGCCTTGATTGTTCAGTAACCTGTTTAAACTGCTGGATCGATCAGGTGAAGTGCCAGACTCTCAGCCTCGGCACCTGCAGTGGCGTAAACACCGTGGCACACGCTGCAAACACACAACTGGCATGCCCAGGCAGCACTCAGGAAGAGTCTCCTGTGGCTTAGCCAGTGCACTGGGAATGAGGCACGCAGTGGGAGGTGGCAGTCTCCCGTCTGTGTTTCTGCAACAGCGTGTGTGCCATTGTTTTCTGTAACAGATGTCACCCCCCCCTCATTCTGATCCCATCACTGGTTCTGATTCATCATCATTCAAATACTTCACTTCGGGCTTCTTTGCCACATCACCTAAAGTGAATGAGTTTACCACCGATCTCAAATCATCATCATCATCTTAAAATTCGAAATTACAACCTGAGCATAAATATGTAAACAGGCTCTATCAATCTCCTCATTGTTGCGTACTCTGGTGCCTCTATACCACTCCAAATGATGCTGCCTGACTGGATAAACAGAATCCCTATCAATCAACCCCTCCTTCGATCTACTGGGACTGGGAGGCAATATTGTGTAATTAATTAAATAGAAAATAAGAACTGCTTCATTTTTTCCCTGTGATCTGAGCTGGATTTATTTCAGTGTGTCATGTGACCGCTGTACCATAGTCAGACCCACCGGCCAACCTACCACAGAAGACAACAGTGGAGTAAGGTTTACCTCATTTTTATTGTGAGAATTAAGATTTCACCAAAGCAGAGGTGAGATCATTCATCCCCACTTTTTTCCACCCTGTTAAATGACGCCCGCTCTTTTCTGCCACCTACTCTGCTGCAGCTGCCTGTCTCCTCGCCTTCGGACATGGTGGCCTGATAATCCACTCCAAGAGACTGCAGTGTGAACCTCTGAAACGTAACGGGAGCACTACAGAGCCCAAACAGTATGTGGGTAAACTTGAAAATCCAGAGCTAGGCCTTGAAGGCGGAGCAACCGGATCAATCGCCACCAAGCAACGGCTCCAAACGAGCTCACCAGCGCCTGGGCTGTAAGACCACCTGCCCTTCTTCTGGGAGGGAAATTTCTGCCTCCTGTCCAGACTCACAGACATGGGTGCCAAAGGGCATTGCCAGAGAAAGGTCTTGGGGATAGACACCTACCATCGCCAACCAGACTCAATCCCAGACCCTCAATGGGTTCTGAGCCGCACGCCCCTCACCACCCTCCCAATGGTCCTCCACTAGCTACTAGAAGTTTCACTCACTTCAGTCAGCCCCAAGGGATGACCTCCAAGGCATTAGGTCTGGCAGGTAGGGAAAGTATACAGTGCCAGTTTCCCCTGCTTACGGAGCTGATGGGGAATGTGTGTGCCCCCCTGCGACCCCTGGGAAGAATTCTTCCCAACACTTTCAATCACAATCTTTCAGATTACATTAACTCCAAGAGCCCCCATTTCGGGCTGTAAGCACGTGTCCCACATAATAAATGCCTCTTTCTTTGGCTATGGTGCCGAAATCCACAACAGCAATGTTCGCATAAGAGATCTGCAGGTCACTTGTGGTCTTAGAGGTCAAACACTCTTAACAAGTTGAAAGTGTCTTGTAGCACCTTATCCTGGAACCTTCACAGAACAAGGTTATTTGGAAACCTGTAACTAAGATTCACAGGACCGCCCCCCTCAGAATTCTCCTGTGCAGAGGGACAGCATAGCAGGCTGGTACCTAGCAGCGCTGGCTGGTTAGAGCTCACTTATGAGCGATGTTCCCAAGGCTCGATGGCATGCCCTACAGTGCTGGGGCTGCCTGTGTAGCGGGGGCCGTCTAAGGGACTTCCAGGGTCTGTGATGCTGAACACGGCCAACCTGCTCACACCCCAGGCAAACCCACCGCCCCTGGCCATTACATAACTCTACATTGATTAATCTCATGGACAGCTGCCTTTGTGGTGAGAGGGAAAAAAAAGAAGGTATTTTTGGTCCCACTGTTGGCATGTCTGTCGTTTGCCGTCCTTGTCTAGACCCCTTGGTTATCTCTGTCCTGGCTGCAAAACTGTCATAGAGGCGTTTACATCAGCTGCGGTCTGTAGTTCCTCCAAGAAATTAAAATGAAGCAGACACCAAATGCATTGACATGTCTGCTGAAAAAGACAGAACCAGAAATTTACAAACTCAAATTCGGTACTTTCACAATCATAACTTAATAGCAAAATATGAATAGAGTAAAAGAAAAAGAAGTGGCCAGACTAAACAAACGCTACCGGTCTGCATTAGTTCCTGTCAGCTCACCTCCAGCTTCCTGACCCAAGCTGTGAACTACAGAACCTGGCAAGGAAACAAAGCCCCAGAAATGCCGCTAACAAAAGGACCACCAGCATGTGACCAAAAAAAGATGATTATTATCTATAATTCCTATTATTATTGCATTGTGTACAAGGTCAATGTCAGGTAGGTAAACAATATAATAGATTCAAGAACAGAAATCTTCGGCATACCAATAAAAAATAAAAAATAAAAATTAGCCACCACTGCTCTTTTGGGTTCTATATAAAACCTGATTTGTAATAATGCTATTCTACAGTAACCCTGGTGCGTGTTCGAAGCCATGATTGGGGTCTATGTGCAAACACATGAATGAAAACTGAAATAATGAAAAGTAAAGAGACAGGGTGTCAGGCAATTTGGTCCCCCGTCCCAGCATGCCTTGCACCAATGACTCTGCCTTTACGCATTAAATATTAATACGAATCCTCACTGCGTTGTAAACAGTGCACAATTCTGAATCCAATATTACAATAATAACCTGCATTAGTAAACATGCAAAAAGGTAGGGTCTTGATTTTTAAATTGGACCTTGTAATTTCTTATTTATCAGTTTAAATAAGAATAAGACTATATGCCCCCACTGTAAGCATTTTTTCCACGGTTTAATCATTCATGATAGGAAAATTGTTCCTTTTTGTGCAATAAATATTGATTTACAACTCATACATAACTGAATGCCTGGAGACTCCCCGGGCCCCTGCACTACCCATATTTTCCTGCTTTGTTATCCCAGCACAACGCACTACTGCTAGCGTTCAGCAGTAACTTGCTGCTGTCCATTCACAGAAATTTTCACAGCTCGCATTTATTGACCCTTTCTTTGGTATTTATTTATTTCTCAGTTCTGAGGGCGGAAAAAAAAAAAAACCCTTTCCTACCGTTTCAGATATTTTAGAGGCATTACGCTGACTCCCTAGAGAATAGTAATACATAATAAAAAAGTGATTTGCAAAAAATTTTTTAGACAGTTAGACAATATGAAACGCTATTTTGGTTTAACGTTGAGGTAAATGGCTAAACGGTTTTAGTTGGGCACCTGTGTGTGAGTGTCTTTGCTAGCGTTAATAGGAGTTATTCTTCGTAACTCAACTAATTTCAGCAACTCAAAGCCCTGTCGAGGGCTGTGGACGTGCCGATTACGATAACGTTTGATTCGCTCAACAGGTGGAATGAAGCTAAGTCACATGAATATAATGCATGTCCCGTGCATGTTTTCAGTATACTAAATTAATCTGCTTTCAAAACGGCTTCCATAGGAGTTTTTACTCATTTAAAAACTGACAGTATTTAGGTTAGTGTAAGGGTTTCCTTGATGGTTTCTGTTAAGATCAGAAGAATTACTTGCATGTAGCTGCCATTGCTGAAATCTATGGGTAGCCATGCACTGGGAGATTTATTTACTGTGCTACTTACTAATCTGGAAGTAAAATTAAAAATAAAAGCTAACATAGGGAAACGTTTTAATCATAACACACAATCATTTAACTCTTTTAACCGACATTGTTGTTTCCTAGAAAGTCATTTTAAAATATAAAACTGGTGGGCTCTGTTTACAGTCGATGCTGATTGGCCTGGGGCTCTTCAACTGAAACAATTGATGGGCAAACGAGTTATGAAGAACAAAGAAAAGCAAAAGGAGAAGAGGGAGGCATCAGGGAATACGGGATTTTTATACAGGAATGCTTGTCACAGGTCGAGAACAATAGAACTGTGCTTTTATGTCAAAATCCGCAGGCAGTAAAAGTGGGCTTGGTTAATAAATAAGCCTCTTAGTGCTCAAAATACACCGAGAGGCAACCGTCATAAAAATATTGGCAGGAAGCATGAGGTCCGCTGAATTCAATTTAAATTAACTTCCAAACATTTCCATTTTAAAAAGTGCAAGTATAATTTCGTAATCTGTAGAAAGTAATGGCAACATACAGAAAAAAAAAAAAGTATATTGCTATTAAATTCCCCCCAGTAATTATGCTTCCCTCAGATATGACATGTATTTAGTTTGGATTTAGACTAATTTCTGTGTTTTGGTCTGCTGAGGTCAATCAAAGTTTAATGTATCAAATCCTTAATGTAAAACGCTGGTTTTGAGACCATTAAAATCTATAAAAGAAACTTTCACCATCATGAATTTTTAATGCGCTGTAAACGCACGGCTAAGTTTTCTACGAGCTGGCCTAATTTGGGGACGCTCTCCCTTTGTGCGAGAAGAGCAGCTATAACGCAGCGGTCTTCTCCTCTCTCGGGTCTCTCGGACCGGGTGCACGGGCCCCGTCCCGAGTCACGCTGCATTATGTAACCAACTCTCTCTCCGCATCGTGCACCGGTGGAAATGAAAACAAACAAATAAAACAAAAGAACGAGAAAACAAAAAAGAGGGGCAGCCATTGGATGACTGGCTACGTTTCCCCTTTTGTCTATTTGTCTGCGAGGGCTGTCATCATGGCTCCCGGGAGGGCTCGGCTATTCAAAGGCAAAACAAAGTGAAAACCGGCGTCCCACTCATCAGTTATTATCACCGGGCTCCCTGGGGCCGCCAGCCTGCGTGAACTCGCCGTAATTTTCATTTGCTCCTCTTGTCCCACATGAGGTGCGGAGCAATGAGGTGAATCTGAAATGATGGATTTCTGCCCTGTCCCAAACAGGATCACAGCTAAAGACTCCGCCTTCTGCCAAGCGCCATCGCAAGCAGGGGTACTGTGAAATTACAAGCTCGCTAATCCAAAAAGAGGGATGCCAGTATTAGGGGTGTCCCAAACAGGGACAGCCTGTGAGAATTGCCTCACCTCCAAACGGGGTTAACACAAGGTTATATTTTCAATTGGGGAGTACATGACTAAAAGGTTTAAATAAAGATATTTAAGTTTAAAGTTAGAAGCCCAAATACTACTCTTAAACCTGATTACAGAAACCAAGTGGTATTTTTTACAAGCAACTAAGTCAAACAATCTGCAATCCAGCATTACAAGTAGAAGGAAAATAAAAGGCAGGTGCTTGTATTTTTTTCTTCCTTTACTGTGAGGCATGGCTGATTCTTGCTAAAACCTTTCTCCATCTTTCCGGTTCTCTTCCCCCATAGCCAGTCCCAGGAGGGCTGCATCTTCTGCTGGCTGAAACCCGGCCAGGTGCAGAACCGGCTGACTGATCAACCAGAACCGAGACAGCAATCACCTGTGTTCCAGCCACCCAATTACCCAGCACTCCTTGGGGTCCTTCATTACCCAGAAGCCCTTGGGCTCCCGCCCGGTCTCTGCTTTTTTTTAATGAGCAAACTTTACCTTATCTTATAAGTATGAAATGCAAACATGTTACTTCTTCACTTTGCACTGGTGCAGTGAAGAGATTATTATTCTGTTCTAGATATGATATAAACATATATACAATTTACTTTATATTCAGGATGTTTATCTGAACATCGTACTCGTTTCCATTTTCTTATGTATGTATTTTTTGTATGATTATTATCAAACTTAATTAAAATATAATGGCTTATTTTGATTGATTACATGAAGCAAGGATCATGTTCACAGTTTTCACAGAGACCACAGACTAATGGGAATCAATATAGCTAAGAGCTAAACTCTAAACAGGGTTAGGACTTCTCAGCCTTGCCAAAGAAGGGAATGAAACACTAAAATAAAGTTTCTTATCAGAACTCCTCAAACCCGTAGGCATTTCATCTACTGGTAATGGGGGAATTCATGTATAATGGTGTAGGAGTAAAGTGAACTAATGGCAGGCCGACTCCACCAGAATTCCCAGAATCCAACACTCCAGGAGACAGGTGGGTAAGACGAGACTCGTTTACATGATGGGAATGCAAACAACAAGGATTAAATTCAGACTCAAACTGACGGCAGAGTAAAAACAATTGTCTGGATTAATACAGTCCTGCCAGACTAATCATGTTCACACTTTAGATCCCCTCAAACCTGGAAGGCGGAAGCAATTACGCTGTGAAAAAGACAACGCGAGTAACTGACAAATAATCTTCCCTCTCATGCACACAAACACCCCCCCTGCACAGCCATGACCACGGCTGCAGTAACTAAGATTAAGTGTTGGCCTTAGCAATAAAATTCTAATGATGACTCACAATATGGTCTCCTATTATGTCATCTGTCCTTCTAAATTAATCTGTAAAAAGGACTTTCTGATTGTATTTTAATAATGTATTTATCTTTGTATTATTTACTGGTTAAATTATGCAGGAAAGTGTCGTTAAGTGTAGTTCATTTATTATAGATACAAACATGTACTTACAGCAAATCTGTGGTGCTGCTTATTTGCATTTTATACACACAAATGCATATATATACATACACACATTTATCTTATTTATGCAAATGTACATATTACCCCACTACCAGTATTGTGCGATTTTTTTTTTTTTTGCTTTTGTTAAACCATTATCAAAAGGCAATATACGTATTTATTGTGGTGGATTGATAACTGAACGGGAGAAGACTGTGCCTTCTTACCTGACTCTGTGAAAATGTGCTGGTTAATTGGCTAATTGGGCAATTATCACCTGCATCTGGCCTAAGTTTTTAAACTGGTGCCAGGTGCAGGATTTGTCAGTCTACTCAGCGCTGGAAGGCAGGAACGTGACTATGGGGGATGAAGTCGGTCAGTATTGGGTTGGACCCCCCTTCGCCTCCAGAACAGCCTGCAGGAAACGGGGAGAAATTCTTCCACTCCTCAGTTCTCCAGCGTTGGTTGGTGATCCCGTGTCCACTGGAGCCGCTTTTTCTTGTTTTTAGCAGATTGGAGTGGGACCCGGCCTGTTCTGCCACAGCCCGTGTCTCAGCCTGAGACCAGGGCCTCTGCCTGTCAGCCTGCCTGCTTTATATAGCAAGCCACAGCCACGTGACTCACTGTCTGGAGCAGCAATCCATTTTCATGAATGGGGTGTCTGGGTGTCACTTACCAAGTCAAGTCCCTCTTGGGGGTTACGAGCCATGAACGCATTGTTTGTTAATAAATCCTCCACCGGAGCTGTATTCATAAGAGTGCGTACAAACTGCTGATTCATAATTATCTCTTGTAGCACTATTGCTCCCAACAAGTAACAGTGGAGTGGGCAATGGATAATGAACATAATCTGTGCAGTTCTTAATCTTTGCACTTCAAGGCCGATTTCTAAGTTCATCAGCTGAATATGCAGTAAAACCCAAAGTGATTCCCTTCGCACATTTCACCATACTGGTGGAACTTTAAAGCCTACGGAACCCGAGAGCGAAGCAGAGAGGCAGAGACACTGACACGAGAAAAAAGGCTTCAGATATCACAAATTATCACCGGAGTAAAAAAAAAAAGGCCAAACGCGTTCCCTGCTTCTGCTGCCATAAAGCTGATTAGCACAAGGTATCCCATTGTGAGGAAAATCATTTCATGGCTGTAAAGCAAGCGATTTCATATCCTTTATTTAAGATTACACAGTAAGTGCCTAATCAGCTGATCATTAATCACAACTATTGTGCACCCTCCTCGTTTGCAGCCAGCCAAGGTTACCAGTGCAAATGAAAGCCTTGGAAATTGCCTCCAATGTAATCGCCTTAAACAGTCCTTTCCGGCTAAAAGGCTACGCGCGGCATCGGCGCTCCCGATATCTTATTACAGCTTCACTCAGATTCGAGGTGATCTTTAAAAGAAATCGGCCAGCATAGACCAGCTATGGGGGAAAAAAAAAGAAGTGTGGGGGCGGGGGGGTATTCCAATTAAATTATTCCAATGGACTGCACACTGTGTGTGTTATAGCAGCGAGCTACGTTCTCGGCCTACAGCTATAAAAAAAAAATAAAAAATCTTGTTTCTAAAACTGATGAACTCTTACTTTTTTCCAATTGATGAAGTTTCTTTAAAAGGACTAAAACATTTAATACCCAGCTTGCTGCATTGAAAGCACATAAACAGGACAACAGCGTTGTTCAGAAGAAAAGACCAGCGTGTCACAGGGGCCTGGTGAATATTTAAAACCGCAAGGTAAAGCCTTGACTTTTTTTCTTTTCTTTTTTTTTTGCTGTTCAGAGAGCACTTGAGGTATTTCAACACTTAAGGTGTTTTTTTTTGGTTTTAGTTTTGTTTTTAGTTTTTATCCTCCGGGCCTTACACACACACACACACACACACACACACACACACACACACACACACACACACACACACAGGCATTGCTTAGGGTCCTTGGTCCCTATGAGGGAGTGGGGCTGCTGCTTAGCCAGAACTAGAGATAATGGAGAATTTATGTTCTTCCAGTGCTGCGCTCTTAGGCGGAGTTAATTCTCTTAATAGCGCGATCCTCCGCTGGCATCATCGGCGCTCGAGTCTCCGCACAATATAAACAGGGAAGAGGTAAGTGCAGAGTGCAACAGATGTATAATGAATGAACTCTGGCTGAAACCTACAGCTGGGCAGAGCTGCTCTCAGTGCTGTTAATGTTTTATAACTTAATGGCTGCTTCTCCCCGCACTTGGCTAAAACACCACCGAAATCCAAAGCAAACTGGAAGAGATCTCGAGAATGACGTCGCTGCTCGCGACAAGCTGCCAACCCCCCCCCCCCCTTGAGCCTTCGGGAGGACGAGGAAAACGTACGCGCCGACTGCCTTGGTACAGATTTTACGTGGTACCCCTTACCTGTCCACTAGGAGTCAGCGTTGCTCAGCGAGGCAGATCAACTTCCAATCAGTTCCCTCCTGCTGCGACTATATAAGAATATATTAGTAACTTCCTGGCGTAATTATACGCAAAGAACATTTTATCCAGAGTGGGGCCATCCCAAACATTAATTTATTTAAAGTAATTACATCATTTACTTGCTGTAGGCACACCTACATTAGCAAACCATTTGGATTTATTCTATACATGCAGTTGTGTAATTACTAAAGAAGTGCAGATAGCTCAGCAAGAGATGTGCTGGTATAAGTAACATCAACCTTTTGGTTTAAACACTAAACACTGCACCACCGGGCTAGCCTTTTCAAATGTGTGATGGGTGGTAGCTGGAAACTTAAACCAAAGCCTTTTTACATCATGTTTGTCCAATAACTGAAGCAGCTATTTTAGTCCAGACTCTCTCAGAGAAGAGTAATCTTACCATACAGAGCACAGTAGCATACGTTATGCCAGTTCAATCGCTGGGGGTAGACTCTTAATGCCTGCTGCAGCACTTGACTTTTTTGTACTTGAACTATCAATCGCACACCCTCGAATAGCCAAACAGTACCAGCGCTGCCGCAGAGATGAGAACTCGCCTCGGTACCAGGACCGGTGGCAGAACTGGACCAGGCATCGCCGGCTGGATTTCAGGTACAGGAGAGAGGGGCCAGGGCCGCCCCGTGACCCCGGACCTCCCGAATTTGTCTGTAAAATACTCGGGGGACTGCAGTAATCCCTGGTTTAGCAATTACAAACAAAATATATGTTCAGTCGAGGGAACAGAGTGCAAAGGTTACTTACATTAGAACCGGTGGAGATGAGATAGTTTAATAAATCATGAACGTAGTAAATATGGTGGCCGGTATCTTCTCAAAATGCCACGAGCAAGGAGACTAGATTAAAACGGTGGCATGAACGCCAAGGCAGCAGCGGTGGCACGGAGGGGACTTATAAAACCAGTGGCTCCTGTGAGAGGATGGTGAGACAGACAGGTAAATGAGTGCAACCGCTCACTCTGAAATGTTATTTCTATGCAAATGAAACGCTGGGTATTTAAAGTGCTCCGCGACACCGGCGCTACACGGGCGTTGCTATGGTTACAGAAACGGCAGAGCATGGGAGTCAAGCGGCTGAGAAGAGACGCCCCCCCCCCCCTCTCCCACCCAACCCCCATCAGAGTAATTGGAAAAAGACTTGTCTAAGAGACAGCAGCACTGAGGGTTTCTCATCTCAGTACTGTTTGTCTACATGCTGTAAAGAAAAAAATAAAACTTTTAAAGAGCTCCTTTATAGATTAACAGCTAATCATTTTCAGCGGCGAATTATCAATAATGTCATGTTTGGTTTTTTTATTTATTTCATTTAGCATTTTGTTTTATGTTACAGCTACTACTGCAAATAATAACATTTAATAAAATTGGCAGCTTTCAGAACCCAGGGTTTGCGAACTTGTATCTGAGTCTCATTTATGGCCAAATCCCTGAAGCACGATGTTTCTGCAAAGCACTTAAGTTCACAGCTGACAAATCTTCAGAAGTATGAAAATGAAAACTCGATCGCTGCCTAAAAACGTCTAATCTTATTGGATGTTCAGCTTCTGACTGCAGAGCACTGGGACGCTAAATTACTCTAAAAGCTTTTTACATCTTAATGCCCCCAACGTTTCCTTTATCAGAGTACCCCCGTGTGTCATTGGCAGCCGTGGTAACGAACCCGTCGCCGTGGCAGCAGTTCCCGGTGGAGAGGGATTATGGAGCTGCCCTTCGTGTTGCACATTTCCGTAAAGTTTCACTAGAATAAAACAACAATAAATATTTCACTAATTCACTGAACTTCGACAAGAATAATTCTGCATTTTACAAGGACATTGGGTTAATATCAAACTCTACACATGATAGCCTGCTGGAGCTTTGGGTCTGTATTAGGCCCAGTAATATCCCACAGATAATTCCAAAGACAGACAGACAAACAGGGAGTAAGACAGACGTGCGCACACACACCCACACACACACAAACTCCATTGCACCTTCTACTTCCCTAAACTGACCGATTCATTAAACCTGGTGCATATCATTTGCTGTCAGATGATGGGTGTCACGTGATGTAAACAGGTAAGGTCATTTACATGCTACCAGTTTCCCATAATGGTCCTCCTTTCCTAGCTGTGCTTGACCAGGTGTCCTCTCTCCTCTCTCCTCTCTCGCTGAGCCTCATTCAGCCAAGGTCCACCTCTGTGCTACTGTAACCTTCAAATCAGCAAAGAGTCCAAAGGACATTCCCAAAGTCACATTCTAAGGCCATCCACCAACTCCCCCCCCCCTACCTTTGCACTTTTTTCTGTTCCAGGTTAACTACCGTGCTCAGAACCGAGCTGCAGACCACAGGGGTGCCTGCATTGGTCACTGTGCATGATTAATGAACTCCAAAAAAAGCAAATAATTTATTGAGCATTAAAAGTAGCCACAGAGCAATGCACGTGATGAATGAGTGATGGTGAGTGACTCCCTGTGGCCTGTGGCCAGGAGGAGGCGATGGATCGCTGTGTCCTCGCCTCTCTCACACCCTGTCCTCAGGAAACGTCTACAGGACGTCTTTGGCCTCTGGCCTTCAGAGGAGCTTTGCGGACGCTTCGAATGTTTTGGTCCTGAGAAGACACGCGTATCCGCTAGGCATGGAGAGATTTGCGTTCACTGTGCGAACTGCTGGATGCTATTCCTGGTCCCGGCATAAATTGGCTGAACTTCATTGGTTATCTTGCATCCCAGGTACGTAGTGCTCTGAAAGCGCTTTTGACTGTGAATACACAACGCTAAATCCTATTGGCTGAAAGAACACCAACGCACTCAATGCCTTTTCAAAAGAACAGAGGAGCAGAAAAGTCTTGAAAATCACTTCATTCAAATGCCAGTACAAAGGTTAAAATGATTTGTCTTTTTAAGCTTGCTGATGACAGCAGTGGAGGGGGGGGCTCTGTTACATGCTGTCGCCTTCCCCGGCAGGCTTCTCCATGAAGCACCTGCCTTTGAGTGGGAAAGCCCAGGCTGAGTGTGCTTAGTGCAGTAACGGACGCTGTCAGTGGCTCGACACCTCCCTGCTGGAAGCAAGCTATTTCAGTGCAGCTCGGCACACACCAGGAACTGTGCAGACGAAGGCTGCGTTCACTGTGTGCAGGAAAAGCAGACTGGTGTGTGAACAAAATACACAATGTTAACTGTGTTAGGAGCACACAGCTGTTTCACTGTGTGCAGGAAAAGCAGAACGGCGTGTAAGCAAAACAAAAAGATAGGGTTAACTGTGTATAGAGCACACAGCTGTTTCACTGTGTGCAGGAAAGCAGACGGTGTGTAAACAAATACACAACGTTAACTGTGTATAGAGCACACAGCTGTTTCACTGTGTGCAGGAAAGCAGACGGTGTGTAAACAAATACACAACGTTAACTGTGTATAGAGCACACAGCTGTTTCAGTGCTTGCTGACATCTTTGTCATTTGGACCAAACCCATCACTGCGCGAGTTCAAGGAGTCAGTCAAGACGGGCCTGGAACCTCCTTGAGCTGTGCCTGTCATGGACTGACCTGAAAATAAAAGGAGCCACGCCACTCGTCTGAAAATGCAAATGGCCCTGAAAACGCTGGCGGGGAAAAAGGCTGCTTGCAGATTTGTGATTACAGTTGTGATTGTGGTCAAGCTCTGTTTGACTCTGACCGACGTGGGGAGGATATGTAAATGAAGCCCGTTGTCTTATGTAGCATATTAATTAATTGCAATTTAGCAGATGGATAAGGCTTCCTCTTCACCGCGAAGTCAATTACGTGGCACTTTTGCACACGAGCCAAATGTGCTCCCTTTCACAAGCAATGTATCGAACGCTTATCTTCGTTTGGGAAGAGACCTCTCGCCAACACCATGGCGGGCTCATCCCCGGAAACTTCTTTTTTTCCTCTCTTTTTCACTGCAGGCCTCGACCAAGCAGGACCGTCAGGCGATCGAACGCCGATCAACACGCCGGGCTGCTCCTGAGAGAGAGGCCTGTGGGGGCAGACGGTGAGTGGGACCGTTGGGCCTCCACAATCAGGAGACCCTGGCAGCGTACTCCGCTGCTTCATGCTACGCCAGACTCCTTGGGGTGATTATACCCCAGCCGGCTGTCTGGGGTCATTACATGAATACTTTGATCTTTATAACTTTCTTCAAGCTTCATGCGGCTCACACATTCCAAAGGCCTAAACTATATTACAAAATGGGCAAAAGTGAAATGGAGCATAGCATTATAACCCAGCCTCATACAGTTCAGTATACTTTTTTAATGCACCACAATGCTCTGAATTGGACTGGCAATATTTGAGAAAGACATCCATCAAATGAGGTAGATAAACAAACCCCTTTCTTCCCCAGGTATAAACCGGAAGGCTTTAAAAGTTTAAGAGACCACTAACACACTAACACATCATCCACAAACTTCATCTTCACCATCACTGTTGTTCTCACCTTAATTCTCATATCTGAGATGAATGGCGATAAAGCCATCTGGCCAGACATCTGACACGTGTTAGTGCGAAAGATCCCATGTGTTTTATAAGGAAAACACTGCAACCAGTGAGATATACAGGGGCTACCATATGCTAGCAGGCCCTTTTCATTATTATAGTACTTTTTTGGGGTTTTTTTTGCATTGCAAGCCGGCTGAAAAGCAGGCCAACTGGTGCTGAAAGGGCTCATTAAAAAGCACATCTAACATGTGTTCGAGAGCCCTGTCCTTCCCTCCAGCAGTCCAATTACTCTCAGAGCTGCTGTTTCTCAATGCCATTTCAAACATTTAGCCGCGTTTTCCCGGCCTCGGCAGCAGCGGAAACTTCAAACCCGCGAAACTGGCACATCGATCGCTGGGCTGCTCCTGCTCACACCGGATCTGAAGCATTCCAAACCCGCGAAACTGGCACATCGATCGCTGGGCTGCTCACACCGGATCTGAAGCATTCCAAACCCGGGAAAACTGGCAC
>JAOYSI010062660.1:4722-23589 GCA_025775065.1 Hiodon alosoides | reverse complement strand
GTCCTCTCACATACTCTTCAGTCCTCTCACATACTCCTCAGTCCTCTCACATACTCCTCAGTCCTCTCACATACTCTACAGTCCTCTCACATACTCTTCAGTCCTCTCACAGACTCTACAGTCCTCTCACATACTCTTCAGTCCTCTCACAGACTCTTCAGTCCTCTCACATACTCCTCAGTCCCCTCACATACTCTTCAGTCCCCTCACAGACTCCTCAGTCCCCTCACAGACTCCTCAGTCCCCTCACATACTCCTCAGTCCTCTCACATACTCTACAGTCCTCTCACATACTCTTCAGTCCTCTCACAGACTCTTCAGTCCTCTCACAGACTCTTCAGTCCTCTCACATACTCTTCAGTCCCCTCACAGACTCCTCAGTCCCCTCACAGACTCCTCAGTCCCCTCACATACTCTTTAGTCCTCTAACAGACTCTTCAGTCCTCTTACAGACTCCTCAGTCCCCTCACAGACTCCTCAGTCCTCTCACATACTCTTCAGTCCCCTCACAGACTCCTCCGTTTTCTAACAGACTCCTCAGTCCTCTAACAGACTACTCAGTCCCCTTACATACTCTACAGTCCTCTTACAGACTCCTCAGTTGTCTCACATACTCCACAGTCCTCTCATAGACTCATCGGTCCCCTCACAGGCTCCTCTGTCCATCACAGAATCCCAACCCTTTTAGTCTCACAACCCCTTTAGTCAATGGGAACTACAATCACCAAAAACTGTTTGTTCCAAAGGGCCAAAGGGAGGAAAACTACAATAGGATTCTTTACCTTGTGTCAGTGAGATTTTACGCATGCTTGAAATGTTTTAAACAAATACAAAAAAGTGGATTGCTACTGGAAAAGTTTGCTTCTAAAAACAGGCCCCATTTCACGCTGAGCCTGTTCTCGTTCTGTCAGGACTAAGAAAGATATTGTCAGCATCTTGTAAATGAGACTAACTCAAGACAGCAGAATAATGCAATGATGATCTAAAAATAGGGAGAATTCTCCTTGTGAAATGCTGCTTTAACATTACATTTTAATTCAAACATAAAGTAGAGAAATGCTGCATGAACACCGTGGGATGAAAACCCCGTCATACAGGCTGGTATGGCGTATGAGAAATCAAGAAATGCGGTGGTGGCAAAATCAAGGGAACAGGGCGGTATGCGTTGCTACGGTGATTATCGTAAACAATGTGTTTTAAACAAGGCTATAAAAAAGGCTGTTGTGGTGTGTATATATTATTTACCTACTGCCCATTTATAAACTATATGTAGCTAACTAGATAGCATTTATATAATGACAAGCATCTTGTCATCCATATTTGATGAAAAATCTAAATCCGGCTGATTCATGCTACAGCGGATGGAATAAGTTTAAAATATTTCAATATTGACGGCACGTCTCGTCTACTTTGGCAGCAAGAGGCATCAGCCGCCGAGCTCAACAACACATACCGCCATGCTCCTGTTACGAGATAATGGATAATTGCAAGGCTGTTGCCATTTCCCCACATGTTTATGTGTGTATTTTGCTTTCACGTGTTTTCGTTTTTTAACTTACCTGGCGAAGAAGTGCATGGGGAGGCAGCCAGCCGATGATAATAACCTTGACGTCTTAATTGCAAGACAGACTCCTCCATGTGAGAATAGAGCTGACCGCATGAGATTACAGCGTGATCTTTTGTAGAATAATTAACATTGATTGGCATCTGACCGTGAACTAAGTATATTTGGAAGTAGCTAGCTAACAAAGGAAGGAAAAGAGACAAGGCATGGGCAGAGCACGGAGAACGAGCAGGAAGAGCAATTAGAATCTGAGTTTCTGGTGCTCAGTCACCACCAGCTGCCTTAGTCTGGGAATCTTCACCAACATTGTTTAACACTTGGCGTAGTTGGCAGTATTAGTGACTGTTTTAATGGGAACCCACACGGCCATTACACCTTAGTACAATGGCAGACGTAGGGCTAAGTATGGCTGCTCCATTTTTTATTGGCGCTCCATGAATGCCAAAGTTTTAAGGACTAGAGGCACACTATGAGGACTAGGAGAGTCAGATACAGGCTATACTGCGAGTCGAGAAATGGACAGAGGATCAGCAGTGTGATTTTGTTATGGGTGCACTGGAAGGGGTCTCTCGCAGGGAGATCCTTATCTTGGACAAAGTAAACCGCAGCACACCAGTCCAAATTTTACCTACTCGACCGAATTGTATGGGGATAACACTCCTGTTGGGTCTCTACGTGCTATGTTTTTTGATTGCAGACAAAAAGTAGAGGAATCGTTGAAAGCTAATACTCTCCATCTTAGGGAGTTCTGACAACACCTCAACAGTACCGAAGGGCTGACTCGAACATGCAAGACCAATTTATCCTGGGTCTGCAGGATGGGGAAATTCGTTGAGCGCTAACAAGACAGCTGAGACAAGAGCCAACAATCACTTTTAAGGAGGTGTGTAAGGAAGCATTGTATCTCGAAGATGATAGCCCCAACAGATGCAATGGTGAGTCGACCTGCACTGTTGTGAGAGGGTAACCTAAACCTAACACAGTGTCTTGGCAGGAACCGTTTAAAGTAGAAGTATTTGGGGAGCTAAGGGGACAGATTGCAGACTTGGGATGGGCCCTCAGCAAGAAACATAAGTAATCTTGGATGGAATTAGAAAGAAGCCTAAATCCCCAAACAAACCCCAGAGACAACTTGATTGGATTGTACTGAATTTAACCCTAAGAAGAATGGAGTGCATGTAAAATTTGGATTATAGTGTTCGACTTTGCGTATGTCTGCTTTGTTTGTAAATTAATTTTTTTTCGGTATTAAACCTCTCCTTGCGTATTAAGTCCTTGTGGTATATTCCCAGTTGGTCACTACTTCAAATCTGAGTTCCTTGTGCTTGATCACCACCAGGTGGCGTAGTCGGGTAATCATTGTAGAACACTCCCATTGAAAACAATGACATCCGGTTTGCTGTCTACCGCCTACCTCTCGCCATGTGGATGCACTATAACAACTATACAAAGGACATCATCGCTTGAATTACTAATACAACATTGATTCAAGTGTTAAGTAGGTCAACACAAGCACATCTAAATTTAATTTAAAAAATTTTAATTTTCTTCATGATCAAGAGTGAACTGAAAATTCTTCTACCCTTTGCAACAACATTGGGCATTGCTAAAAGCAGAAAAGGCTACTATAAATTGCCATAGTCATCATAGTCAGTTTCACTGATAACCATTTAGCTGCTTAGCAGTTGCTAAACCAGAGAGATCTCAGGAGGAGTAATACACGAGGAGATAAGTTGTCCAACCTGTTCAGTTGTACAATAGCAGTGCCCGGCTTCGAACCCGTCTGTTACGAGGCCCACACCTTAATCTGTCTCTCCACCGTTTGGTTGGTCAGAGGGTCGCAATTTCGGCCTTCTTTACTTTGTTAGTGCAGAAGTACACCTGTTTCTGGAGCTCCAGCAGTCTAAGGTTGTTTTTCAAAACAAAAATGTGATGGAAGATGAACAGGGGTGTAGCACATGTGGTCAAGTTTAATAGTAACATTAAGCCAATGTTAAAATCTGTTCCCATGCTTTGACCATGCTGCAGAGTAACACAGATTACCCAGATCTTGGGAGGACCACTGCTGCGTGACAGAGGCACCTAACCTAAAATGCTTCAGTGAAAAACCCCACTACATGAATGGATTCGGTGTAAAGCTGCTAACGCTGTATGTCACTCTGGCAGGCAAATAGATAATGTAAACAGAGCCACTAATCCCTGTTATTGGATATGTGGACTATCCCCAGAGGTGGTATCCGCTAAGAAAAAAGTGCTATACTGAAAGTGGGAGCTTTCTGCTGCGGAAGAAAAGTCAGTGGGGCAGCGACTGACCTTGAAACAGCATTCCACATTCTGGACAAAAATGTAGACTTAAAAGTTCATGGGTATCCATGGATTAATTAATATCTTTATTAATATCTTCAGAAATATAATACATTTATTTATTATGCTTTTTTTTGTAAAAAGGTTCACAATGTGAAGCCAAGGTCCATTATTATCATGTAATCCCATAGCAACAGCAGCTGGATTATAGTATCACTATAGTTTAACTTCTAATAAATTACAATTTGACATTATCCTCCTCAACAAGAAGTATTTATTTTGAAAATGTGCCCAAAATAACATATTAATCCCTAATTAATAATGAATGCATATAATTAACACCTTTTACAGCAGTTGGCCATTACAGAAGGAGGAGAAAATACCTTCGAGAAATGACATATGCTGCATATGAATCCATTCAGGATATGACATACACTGCACATGAATCCATTCCGGAAATTACATATGTTGCATATGAACCCATTCAGGAATTGACATATGAAGTACGTGAATCCATTTGGACGCATGGCTGTTAAATTGCTCGTACGTATTTTTTTCGATCTTTTGTTTCACTTGGTAACTATGATTAAATAAAGCTTTACTGAGCACACACCCTACTTGTGACCATTAGCAATTAGCAGCGACAAAGGACTGGCCACCTTGATTTCCTGAAGCACCTTCAGTGTTACTTACTATCGTGTTACTGCATTACTTTCTGCAGCGCCACTGCGTTTTTTCCTGTAGCGCCATCAGCGGTATACAACACGATCATGTTCTAGTCAAGGCATGTGCATGACCTACACTGCCACTTGGGTGAAACGTTTCCTGATGTTGAGATTACACATAAAGCAAGCACAGGTGCAATGGCTTGGTTGGCAATGGCCACACATCCCTCTGCGTGACTAGCTGTGCTGTGGTGCTAATTTATTATCCTCAGCATGTGGCGAAGGGAAATGAGCATCACTAATAGACACAAGCCATTAGCCCTGATTCATTGGTTAACAAGCGCCATTCCGATAAGCACTTGCTACAGCGGTCGGAAGGAGATGTTTGTATAAACAAGTCGTCTTTGACCGTCATAAGACTTGCAATGCTCACCGTAAACCTGTTCAAGCTGATATCAGAAAGTGCTGGAAACGGTGGGTTTTTGTTCTACTATGTTCTAGGCCTGGCATATCTTCCTGATGAAGCAGTTAAGCTTCTGCAGCACTTTGGCCTAATTAAAGCGGGTTATGTGGTCTGTTCAGGGGAGGGGGGCACTCAAAAGGCTGGGAGGGGGAGCACACCGTCAAAGGGGTCAGAATTAACCAATAGCTACAGCTGCTGCTTCACTGTGCGGGAGGATGAAGACGATCACAGAGCTGGGAATAGGGCTACCAGAGATGAGATGAATCAAGAAAAAACAATTTTTTATTCAAATGAAATCAGAGTTGCTGCTTGACACGTCCATGTGAGATGATGAAAGATCCTGGCCCGGATGTTTTTCTGTGCAACATGAAAGCTGCAAACAAAGCACATGACATATCCTCCATACTGATTGGGGGGGGGCCGGGAGGAGGGCATTTAAAATTGTAACTAGGTCCTCAGGAGCAAGACGTCATGAGCTCTCTAGCAGCTCATGCTAATGTGCCCATCATCACTGTGCAGCACTACGCAGCTGAAAGGGCAGCCCTGGACTGTATGAGGCCACATACCGCATACGGGGGTGCAGCAACAGTGGGCAGGTGTCTGACACTTCTAAGTTTCCACAGTCCCCTCCCTGCCAAGACAGTGCTTATGAAAAAGATGGACATATTGTACTCACTCTGCAGTTGCTCAGCTCTTCAGCAGATAGGATGATGGTTCCACATTTCTTCCCAGGAATCCCCCTGAAAACCAAAAGACAGAGGATTGTTCACACACTGCCAATGCAGTATGCCTAAACACTGTTACTGATGCAAAAGACCGCCATTTGGGTAATTCTCCCAGTGTGACTACCACTACTGGCTAATCTCTTAATGTGAGTTCTCTCTCGTCTAGAATAAAAAAATGTTTCATCGTTCAAATCAAAAACCTTTGATTCTGGTCATACGAGTTAAATCAAAGACCTTTAGTCTAATTAAGCTTATTAGGTTGATGTTTAATGAGAATCGTGGTCCTGATGGTACCCATACAACTTTTTGATATTTTCTGCCAAGAAATTGCTACAGTAACCTCCCCTTATTGTGTCATTGTCATTTTTAATGAAAAATCAGAGAAAACGTTTCATTGAACACTGCTCACAGTCGCAACTCGAATGAAAGAAGGGAAGCTGGCCTAAGTCCTGCAGGCACGGGCTGCCAGGGGGGCCGCACCTCTGGAAGGTCAGAACGACAGAATCCGTGGTGATCGATCTGAGTGGCATTTCGCTCACACAACCATTGGTCGCGCTAAAAAGGGACTTCTTTGTGCAGTTTTGTATGCAGGGACAAAAAACTGCTGGAAAGCCCAGTGGCTGGTCGTGGGAATAAGGAAAAAAACTCAAAAGGCATGCGACAGCAGTAAAATCGTGGTAGCACTGCGGTAGTTTCCCAGCCTCTGGGCCATGGCAATAATTGCGGAAAGATGCATAATTTAAAAGAGCAATAAAATGTTTGCGGATGTTTCCCCATTAACCTTCACAATACAATGGCCTAAAGACTCACTGAGGCCATACATCATATCCTCTTAATAATAGAACGTGCTAAAAGTCTGAAATGAAATCGTTTATGCCCAGTCTTGCACAGATCCTCTTTAATTAGCTTCATCCTCATCAACCAAAGGGGAGTCATTAAGCCATTGGATTTTCCTCTCAATACTACAGGCGTCAATAAAGTGAAAGATATTGAATGAGTTTCGGATTCTGTCTCTTTGTCTTTGTACATCCATCTTGCCCCTCTCCCATCACTCAATACCAAAGAAGTCACTTCAAGGAAATCCTGACAAAAGGTGTTTGAAGCCTCCATGTTATTTGTTTCAGCCTCTCCGCCTTTACACAAATGGCATGCAGTTTGAGCCCCGCTAGGTAGCGCAACCCTTCAAACCCAACCAAAGGCCCCCAATATTGCTTCGCCAAATGTTGAGACAGACCATGCAGCCCCCCCCAGGGCCGAGGCACATACGTGACCCCCAGCAGTGCTTGGTCTCTGCTCCTATCCAGCTTATGCCAATACCTTCCAGTACCATGAGACTGGGGTCAGGGAGGAGATGATGATTATTATCTGAAAAATAATTGGCAAATTTTAAATAAAGGGGGGAAAAAAAACCTGCCTCTTTCCCATTTGGAGGAACCCACATCATTAAAACAATTTCGACTGAGATATGAGTGTAATGAGTATGTAATATATTTACATACCACTCAAAGAGGAAAGCGAAAATTTAAATTGAAATGAAAAGTAAAATATAAAGCAGTGGGGGTGGAGTTCTTTCTTGGGACTGAGGGATTTCCCTGGCTTCCTGTATCATGCATAGTCAATAGGTGAATCAAAACGACATAATCTGTCAGAAAAAAGCTATTATGATGTCAATACATTTTTACGTTCATTATTTTTATAAAGCAGAAAAGACACACTCATCCAAAGGTGCACCCAAGCTATATACCCTTTTACTGTGTCCATTTATACAGCTGGAAGAAGAAGAGACTTAAAACCGCAACTTTCGGATTGAAAGGAAAACACCTTTAGCACAAAGCCCGCTGTGGTGCACCTATACGCCATCATTAACAAATGTTGTATAGATGTATAGAACAGGCCCTTCAAAGTCCAGACCCTAGTATGGGGCCATTCTCACAGCTATATATACTGTATGTGGCCATTCTCACAGCTGTGTGAGGCCATTCTCACAGCTGTACGGGGCCATTCTCACAGTTGTACGAGGCCATTCTCACGGCTGTGTGGGGCCATTCTCACGGCTGTGTGGGGCCATTCTCACGGCTGTGTGGGGCCATTCTCACGGCTGTGTGGGGCCAGTCTCACGGCTGTGTGGGGCCATTCTTACAGGTGTAGAGGCCATTGTTACAGCTGTGTGGGGCCATTATTAGAGATGTGTATTGTACGGGTCCATTCTCACAGCTGTATGGGAAGTGTGAATGCCATTTCATTTTACTACATAATAGTGGACATACTCACTGTTGGTTTGTATCGAGGAGTATTGTTTATAAATGTAATTTTTTTAATATATTATTTTTCAGTCTGTGTCTGTCTGTCAGCCTACCTGGATGCCTATCTGTCAGGCCCACCCTGTCAGATTCATCGATGGTGAACATCTGGACTCTACGCTTGGGGAATAACGCAGCCACACACATTTGTGTATAAAACAGCAATGCCTGCCATTTAGTGTTTACAAACTTTTTGAGCACCATAGTACAACATGGGACTAAACTAATTAGAGCTGGCTGTCAGCTCGTTGCGCTAACGGTTGGGCTAACGGTTGGGCTAACGGTTCAGCTCGTTGGGCTACCGTGTCAGCTCATTGGGCTACCGTGTCAGCTCGTTGCACTAACGGTTCAGCTCGTTGGGCTAACGGTTCAGCTCGTTGCGCTAACGCCACACATAGGGCAAGGGTGCAGAAGCATAGAGGGTCTGACTTCTGATCTGGTCTTCGTCTAGCCACCCCATTATTTTGCATACTGCAGGCCACGCAGCCCATGAGCACAGAGCTATTCATGAGCAGCTCATTCTGCGATCGTTCTGAACACCGCCACTCTGCCAGACTGATGAAGGTGGTCGTTAAGCCATGGCCATTTGTGTTGAGGGACATTTTTTCTTCCTGATCTTATGGGCCACAGCACTTCCCCATCACCACAGAAACATTATTGTCCCCAAAAAATTCTGACTGGCTTTTTTTCTCTCACAGTCAACTGCCATGTAATATTCCCACAAAACTACCAGCAACATATTTTTTGGTTGTGCTATGGCAGCACTTCAGCAGAACATCTCAGAGCCACACCTCCCTTTTCATGGTGACATTGGCAAGACCCATGCTTCATTTCCACACTCATCCCTCACAGAAAACCCTGTGGGTAAACCTAGAGAACAAGGCCATCAACAAACCAACAATGGCAACCAGCCTCTTCGACTCTTTGACTGTTGTTACTAATGAAGAGCAGATGGTTTGGTTTTTACATATTCACATCGAGATCGAGACACCAAATCTCTCCTTCCAGGAGTGAGAATTAGACCTCCGTCATTAGGTTCCCATTGGTTGGAGCTTAAGCTTCTCCAAGCTGTTATTTTTCCAGAAATATTTTCCAGAAAATATTTCATTAGTTAAACCAGAGCAGGGCTGAAATGAGGACCAACACACAAAAGGAGCCTCTAGGACTCGAACTGAGGACAGCTGTGTTACTCTAAACTAGTATATTAAATGTAAATATTTTTAAAAAGGCAGTTAACACACAGTGGCTCAGTGGTTAGGGTTGGTGCCAGTCAGCATCAGGGTCTGGGGTTTGTAACCGGCTTACCGTGTGTGGAGTATGCAAGTGGGTGTGTGCGTTTTCTCAAGGTGCTCCTGTTTGCTCCCGCTGCCCACAGATAGGTGTATCGATGTCTGCAGAATTGGCACTGTGTGAAGGTTCCCTGTGTTTTTGTGTGTCCCTGGCCCTGTAATGGACAGGTGCCCAAATACTGTCAGCGCCAGTGAAATCCCACCTGCTCCGTGATGCCATTCCACACCAGTGAAATCATGAAAACACTTGTTCCAGATCAGCACCAAGGAAATCATCCCTGTACCAGATCAGCAGCAGTGAAATCATGCCTGTTCCAAAATTACATATGCACCAGCGAAATCACACCTGTTCCAGAATTCTGTCAGCTCCAATCCCAAGACTGGAAAGAACGCATTTCCCTCTGTCTCATAAAAACAACGATCAATCTTGCAGATCCCTCTTTGTGGAATGGCAGAGTTGGGGGTTGGGGGTTGGGGGGTTGGTGGGGTAATGAAACTACCAGTGTGGCGTCAAGTGGCGGAGGAACGAGATTGGATTCAGGCTTAGTGCCGTACACTTTAGGTCAGGAACAAGAGAGGTTTATATTAGTGCTGTATGCAGGGTAATAAATATATTCCCTGTCACAAACACAATACTTTTTTTTCAAGTTACAGCCAGCTTTTTTGTGTAGCAGGATGTTTTTTTGGATTGACGGTTCATTATAACACAGTAAAAGACTAACAATATTTGTAAACCAGGCTACTTAGTGAGAATATTTTCCTGTTAAACATATCTATGACATTTTACTAAAATACATTTTTCACATGGCTGGATGTTGACAGCAGAAGGTGTTTAACTTTTTCCGAGTTATTTTCTATGCATGAATTGAACTCTGAAACCACCCATGTACAATGTTACATTATTCATTTTCAGTGAGAAGAATAACAGCTTTGACATAATGGGTGTGTTGTTGCGAAATGTTCTTTTGTTCTTGTTATGAGGTTCCTGAAGGTCTCTCCACTCCTGAGAAGTAGCTATGTTTAGCCATCTGTTCTCTGCACACATTTCTGTGTTTGAGGAAGGAAAGTATGAGGTCTTTCCATAGAGGCTTCACACTTTCTATCCACAAAAAAAAACAGTTTCCCAGAGTGTTCCATCACAGCTCATTTGTGACGCTTCCCCTGGTGCCGGCGTTGAGCGGCATCTAGACCCCCCTCCCCCCACATCCACTCCCTGGGCACCCATGTCCACACCCCTGGTCACAACCCTAG
Organism: Hiodon alosoides; assembly: GCA_025775065.1. Taxonomy (NCBI): domain Eukaryota; kingdom Metazoa; phylum Chordata; class Actinopteri; order Hiodontiformes; family Hiodontidae; genus Hiodon; species Hiodon alosoides. Next base: position 13,028 of record JAOYSI010062660.1, on the reverse strand, counting down.
CTCCGCTCCCCCCGGTGCCTACACCCTCTGCCCGTCATCTTGCCAAAAGACATCCCCTCACCCAGGGCTTGGAGATGGGCCCGCTTGGTCTTCTTCACTGTCTTTCCACCTCTCCTAGCGGTCTCGGTATTAGCTGATGTAAACAAAATAATCTGGCCAATTTTACCATGCCCCAGGGTACACAAGGCTGTAAATCACATTCCACCGCAAATGTGGAACCACAACTAAATCTTAATTAGCATGAATTTTGTCAGCATGAATGACTATCCATTGAAAACCACAGACAAAATTATAACGGTCTTCTTGCAATTAAAAGAATGCAGTGATTTTTTTTTTATCATTCAAGAATACTGTACTGTAAACTTTTTAATATTCCTATCATAGCACAGATGTCGGGGATGCCTACAGAAAAAGACAAAGAACGACGACAATAGAATTTGTCTCTCTAGTTCTGTTGAGAAGATAGAATTTGTCCCTTTAATTGTGCTTTGTGATGAAAATTGTCTCATTAATTTAACTGAGCAATGACATTCCAGTCTGTTGTTCTACTGAGCGATGAAATTTGACAACTTCTGACGATAGCGACGCAAGCCAGCTATCCAAGACACACGACCATCAAACTACGTCCGTTTTTAACAACAAGCTAAACACGAGTGTGGCCTGCCCCTTCCGAAACCTTCCACACATTACAGAAACACAATGGCACACCAAGAAAGCCCAATCTGTGATTCTAAAATAGACGGTATCCATACCAACGGTGATGCTTTCAAGCAGACCACAGGAGTCCACAGGAGGAGTGACGCAGGTTTGGACCTGAGAGTCGTTGCCAGGGGTGGGGCGTATTAGTGTTCACAGACACCCCATTTCCCCCCTTTCCTCCAAAGCTGATTGTTGTGAATTGCATGAAATAGGAAAGAACTGTCTTTGGTTTGGAGAAAGAGTATAATTGCCCATGGACATTTCCATTTCCTGGATTCTCTGTGTCTCTGTAACTCCTCAGCTTGTTGTCAGCCATCAAGCTTCGTAATTGCTTGAAAATTAAATGTGATTTCATTTTAGCATATGCCATATTTTACCCTTGCAGTTAAATTCAAATGTCTTATTTTCTTGGAAACTGCTTGTTATTATGTTTGTTATAATTGCGCGTATCCTGGATTTCATAGCCATTTTCTGAAGCACAGCTTTTGGAATTAGACAAATAGGGGCAATAATTTTTAACTGTTCCTTGATAAAAGGGTATTCATTTTCATTAAAACTACCTGACATCATTCGGAATTCAAACATAAATCGAAGTCACTGGAAAGTCGTTAAGCGCTTGCAGGGCAAACTGTTCTGGTTCCAGTCCAGACCGTTGGTACCTCGCACAGGGCCACAACGTGATCAGCGGTGGTCATTTGTGAGGGGATGGGAAGTAAGGGCATAAGTAAAGATCATCTCAAGTGAAACCCAACCATCCGCCAATGCTGACTGCACTTACCTGGAGAGCACTGCACTGGTTAAAGGGCTGGACTTTCAATGAGAGAGCTGGAGGTCCAAGGCGCAGGTGGGGGCGCTGCGCTTGTACCCTTGAGTAATGACGGCTTTAGCAACAATCCAGATGTACAAACAGAAACATGTTTTTTTTAAATGATAAGAACATTTGCTAAGTGAATGATGACAATATTTGCATCTGCTGTTCAATGGCAGACAGTTTGACGGGTCACTGAGTATCTCTCTGATGGCACACTGGGTACAGAGTTACAGCCACAGAAGCCCACAGAACTCCCACCTCATTGACACACACACACAAATAATCGTATGAAAAAGTCAGACTTTTCCTTTGGTAAACAAACATTTTCTAATAATTAAGTGAGAGACAGAAGCTGAGCCTATCCTCAAAGCCTTTCAAAGCCACCTCAAAGGCTGGTGAATTCATCTTGAAAGCCCAGAGTCTCCTCATTAGTTTTATCATTATTTAACCACATAGCAGACATTCCCATCAGAGACTTTGCTCCACTTCTACACTTTAACAACAGAGAAATTATGGGAAATCCGCTCAAGGGCACAGCAGTCCCACATCTGGGATTTGAACCTGAAAATTCCTACATGCAAAAATCTTTAAGCAGTGCGCCATCTGTTGGCCAAAGATATATTGCCAGATGCACCTTCACCTGTTTCACAGGTAGACCATCAGTCATGAGACCACACAAGTAGATGGGATTATGTCCCAGGAACGGGATTCTAAGCAGTCTGGCCAATGAGCTGCATGACGTTTAGCAGCCAACCAATGAAAATAGCAGGCTTCAGGTGGTTTAGTTATCAAAACTGCAAAACAAAATGGGGAAAGCAGAGGTGGTGCAATGGCTTGTAATAACTGTCACCTTAATTAAAAACCGTGTTCATCAGTAACTACTGGTGAACCAAAACTTGAACATTTAGAGGGTTCAACAGACACGTACAGTACGGACTGGCGGTTTTAATATATCTTGCCAGCAGAAATCCAGCTTCAGTAGAAAGACAATTAAATTTTTATGTCAGTGTCATTGTCACTAAACTCATCACCTGTTCATAATAGAATTACACTCAATTTCTGTTCACAGTTGCAGATGCATTGAAGGCAAGGTGCACTTCCTGTGGAGGCAGTAAATGAGTAGAATCTCATATAATATGCCGAGTGACTCAGTCGCTAAAGGTGCTCACCGGAGTGCAGAGTGAGTGCTATAAACCTGGAAACAGCCGGTGTTACATGACGAGCTGCGCGTGATGCCCGGCCATCAGGAGTCTGATGCCCTTGAGCCTCTGGGTGGCCAGAATCGTGTTCACACACTTTGTGTAGACATGTGGAGCCAGTGAGAGGCCGAATGGCAGAGCACAAAAAGCGAAGCTTTGCCCTTAGAAGGAGCAATGCTCACCAAGAGGATGGTGTTCAGAGACCCGATTGGTGTAATCCTGGTCAAGGTAACGTACGCAGGAGTCATAGCCATTGGCAGATGGAAGATAAAAAGTGGAGCATGGAGCCACCTGAATAAAAAGTCGGCACTACGGAACTCTTACGCCAAGCATGCCAGAACTGCGCCGACAAGTCAGGAGCCGAGGGGCTGACGAAGGGACAGCGCTAACAACGCTTAAACCGCATTGGCAAAGTCGGAGCTGCGACAACACCGTTAGAGCAACAAAGCATAAAGAGTGCTGGCGGGTGGGATTTGCGTCAACGTAAACCAAAGGCTACATCATGTAACACAGATCTAGGTTTCCAGACCTAAGATCCGGTGTGCAAATATAATTGTTTCAGGTATAAAGGAGCAGGTAACCGCATACGCTGCAGCACACCTACAACCAAGTTCAATTTTTTTTTTTTTTAATAGCCATGGCGGAGCCCTGCACACAGCTATAAAACAATTAGTTCCAGCTAGACTAATCCGATTATTAGTAAAGGCAACCATGATACTGATGCCAGTTTCCTTGTGGATACAAAAAACCCAAGTAACAACAATTAAGAAATACTCAGTGCAATACAAACAACAAAACCGTTATGTTTTTAAACGCACCAAGAGACAATAGACGTATGCTAGACCTGAGGATGGGCAACGGAAGTGGCAGGCTTCTTGCGGGCTAGCGAGCAAACTAACAATTAATATGCTATACAATTATTTTCCTCTTACAAAAGCAGTGTGTGGCACATGAACAATCACCTCAATGGCAGTATTTATCGACAGAATACTAAAATATGGCAAAAAAAGGCTGATGCAAAAATAGCTCAGGCTTATTGTTTGAAATCCAAGAAGTCTCTCATGGCCGCCAGCTTTTTTAGGACTGTGGTCACATGACACGGGCGCTCTAGCCTGATTTGGAATATCTGATCAGTTAGTTGAGGGAAATAACTCATTGGTGATAATTCATATTTGGTATTTGAAAGGGAATAATCGCAGATACCAAAATAAAGTGTATGCACACAAGTCTACTAAACACTGTCTTAGATCTGGGGAACTGACAGCATCAATCCCCTGAAACACCCACACTTCTGTTGTCAGGGTAACATGTTTACACGTTGGGAACTATGCATAGTATAGCACAGCTTGGAATGCTTGATACAGAGGATATGTTTTTATATAAAAAAACCAAGACAATATATTTTCTTGTTTTCATGAAAAGAACCATTGAGGACCTACACTCTAGCCACAAAGGGCCGCAAACTCCTGGACAGGTAACTGCGGAATTAATTGTAAAATTAAGTAGGTACGTGTTCAGGTGGAACAAAACCTACCCGTTATCAAGGGAAACCTCTCGCCCTATATGTCAATTACTGACTCTGACTTACTGACTCAATTACTGATACCTGCCATTTAAGGCAGAATGACCAAACTCATCAGAATGCATCTGCTCTTCGTTTGGGAATGCTAGCCTTTCCGAAATGTCCCATTTGAGACTCTCATAGAGAGCTAGGCCAGGGAAGGTCAAGGGCCCTCAAATACCTGCTGAAGCTTCCCCCTCACAACTTCGTTTAAATCTTAATTTCCCCGCTCTGCTGGAGAGCAAAAAACCCAGCCATTACTCACACTCTGAGACATTACTACAGCAACGGCAAAACTCATTTCATGAGCGTTTGAATTAAAGAAATGTTCTGCATTAAGAGAATGACGGGTGAGCTTTCTGAGCTACACAAAGGGCCATTAGTTTCTTTCTGTTCAAATGAGAACGAGTGCTCGTTCGAAGAGCCGGAGCACAGAAAACATCATCCTGTGACCATCCTAAACTCTTTTTTTTTTAAAGTGATGTTCACCTTATTTCCAAATTGCTTCTTTAAAGACGTGCCACGTGCCGTTACCTGTCAGTCACACGGACAAGTGCCCTTAACTGTGACCTGCCAATCCCATAGGCACACCCCTGCGACCTTGAGCAGTTAATCAAACTGACACACTCTATCTATCTACCTATTAAACACACCACTTTTATCTGCATATATTGATGCATGATCTGCTTATCACACTGACACACCCTCTTTCCATGCTGTTTACCCCACCCCCCAAAGAAAACTTCCTTCCTCCAAGAGCGTTCTTTCATGATCAAAAACAACAGCCTCATAATGAATGCCAGCTGTAAGATTAAAGGGATTGATGTTGAAAGGAGCAAATCAAACAAAGAAAAAATAAAAACAGGACGATAGGTTTTCCTACGACAGGACACAGAGCATGAGCAATGAGACCACTCAGGTGAGTTGTTGAGCTGTGTGTCAGGGACGGGGATGGGGGGTGAGAGGGTGAGAGAGAAAGGGTGAGACCACTCTGGTGAGTTATTGAGCTGTGTGTCAGGGACGGGGGGTTGACACCACTCTGGTGAGTTATGGAGCTGTGTGTCAGGGACGGGGGGTTGACACCACTCTGGTGAGTTATGGAGCTGTGTGTCAGGGACAGGGGGTTGAGACCACTCTGGTGAGTTATTGAGCTGTGTGTCAAGGAAAGCCAGATAGCTTGGGGGCTACGGTCACTCCTGATGCTAGTGATCTAGGCGAGCACAAATCTCAGGCTCACCCCACTGAGGTGGTGTGCATCACAGATGGTTGGGGACCGAAAATTAGTCTCTTTCCATTCCTGAGTGGCAGAAGATGAAACAAAATGCAAAACCGTCGAAAGTGTCAGCACGAAGAGTGCTCATCTGTTGTGCAAATGAGCCCCAAAGAGAACCAACGATGGGAACGTAAACATGGTGCAGGTGTGCAGGAAGAGCACGGAAATGTGTCCATCTCCGTTATATATAGCAGAGCCATGCAATATGTGTGGTACATCAAGTCGTTGCTGAAACCCCTGCTAATCGTGAGAGCCCACAACTTCCGTCATGTTCAAACCACTGATGCCTCCATTATGTAGCAGTATTAACATAATTGTCCTCTGCTACTAAAGCTGCATTCACATGATATGCCAAAATTCGTTTTTTCTAAAAAATATCTTTTTTGGGGGAAAAAACGAGTCAAACTTGCGCTCAAAGTTCAAATTATTTCAACTTAGACCTTGCGCAAACGCTGACCTATACGCGCCAAACAATAGATTTACTGACAGTATACTGACAGGGCATCATTTCCTTGAAAACATGGCGGAGGGCATTGAGGAAAAATTAATTTTATGTGTGTACGACCTAAATAAAAAAAACGTTGCATGGCTGTATATCAGTCTGCAAATGCATTTGCTAGTTCGGTAAAAAAATGTTTTTTGTTTTTGTTCCAGCGACTAAGTAGTTAGCATACATAACGCCTGATCTCGGCCACCTCCTAAGTTCTCGAGAGGCGAGCAAACCTGTGCCAGAACTTGCATCATGCACGTTCACTTTCGCATTTCAACATGTGAATGCAGCTTAACAGGTCTGCCACAGAGAGAGAGAGAGAGTCGCACATCCATCGACAGCAGATCTGCGGATCTTAACTCACCTCTCTTTAACTAACCCTATCCCTAGCCCTGCAGATTCTCACTCACCCGAGCGGTTTCTCCAGGCGGCTGGCAGGTGACCCCACGATCTCGCCCAGGGTGCAAAACATCTGGCCAAGGAAATCCTGGTTGGGGGCAGGGGGGGTGGAGAGCATAAAAGGAGAGAGGGCGTTGTGGAGAGAATAAGGGAGGGGGGGTTGAAATGGGAAATAAGGGGGCAGGGTTTGACATGGGGAGTAAGGGGGTGAGGTTTTACAGGGACAGTAAGGGGGCGGGGTTTGACATGGAGAGTAAGGGGGCGGGATTTGTCATGCAGAGTAAGGGGGCGAGGACAAGCGAAGAGTACATCAGAGCGGAGCCGAAATGCCACAGCACGCTTGTGTGGTAATAAAGTGTATGAAGGCAGAGACGTACGTTGAATTCGGACGGCTTCCGAGGACGACGGCAGGCAGCAGCGATAACACAACAGAGCACATCACGGAGTAGAAAGCACAAGGCACAAACACAAGACCGTAGTGAAACGAGTGCTGGAGGAAGAGTTTAAGGAGAGAAAGAGAGAAAGAAAGACAGAGGCAAACAGGTGCTGCTCTCCTCGTGTGACACAAATGCGATTACTAAATCAAAACAATGCTTCAATCCAATACAACTGATAAATCTTTGGAAATATGCAAATCTCACGGTCAAATATATATGTATATATGCGTTTGTGAATTTGAATGTTCAAGTACCATGACTTTTTAAAAAAGCCTTCCATCCTACCCACGTTTACAAACATACCACTGAACATGCTGCCAAATATGCCCCTAAGCATGAGCAAATGAGTTGTTGTTACTTCAGACATCAGAATGTATTATTTCTGCTTCAGACAGAACCTACACTTACGAACATTGTTAAACACAAAATGTTATGTTAAATACAAAATGTATTTAACATAGTTCAAAGAGCTTGGATAACTGTTTGAGAGTTTCCAGTGCTAAACAGTTTGGTAAACACACTCCACCCATTCATACAAATGTCAAATCACTGAACAATTATGAAGATAATGAAAATAAACATTTGCTACATTTAAAAACAGTGCACTGATTAAAAAAATAAACCATCATATTTAAGAAATGAAGGGAAATTATTTATATTCAAATATATATTTGAACCCTTGCAAGAGCTTGGATTTGCATATGACCAAAACACAGGCCTCGTGCACTTCCATGCGTCTCATTCGTTGGGTAGCAGGCAACGTCATCAAAGTCATCGCGGATGAGGAACGAAGACTCTCACTCACATGTTTTGCCAGGTCAGGGCTCTTGGAGTCGACATCGTATCTGAAAAGACAAGGCAGAAGAAAAAGAGCAAAAAAGTGGGAAATCTGACAACTCAGACAAATCTGTTTTACTAGCAAATCATGTTAAGTACAATGCTTACATGGTACAGCTTTCAATTTGAACTGGTCTACAGAGTACACCCGCCAACAAAAGGTTGAATGGGGAGACACTTATAAAAGGTTGTTGTGAACTAAAGGTAAAACCACACACGCTTTCTGCCCTTATTGCTCTGATTCTCCTCTTTCCAAACATCCTGTGGAAATCAATATTCTGCTCCAGAGTTCAAATAGTCCAAAGGAACTCTCCTGCAATGATTTCCCCTAGCCCGTGAGTGAAGGGAGAGACGGTTTCCTGTGTAGCCCCCTGGCCCGTGAGTGAAGGGAGAGACGGTTTCCTGTGTAGTCCCCTGGCCCGTGAGTGAAGGGAGAGGCGGTTTCCTGTGTAGCCCCCTGGCCCGCGAGTGAAGGGAGAGGCGGTTTCCTGTGTAGCCCCCTGGCCCGCGAGTGAAGGGAGAGGCGGTTTCCTGTGTAGCCCCCTGGCCCGTGAGTGAAGGGAGATGCGGTTTCCTGTGTAGCCCCCTGGCCCGTGAGTG
>JAOYSI010062649.1:0-23589 GCA_025775065.1 Hiodon alosoides | reverse complement strand
TAACTGTATCGTTAGGTGTTTTTGTGGTTAAGATTTAGTTCCCTCACCGTGAACTGCTTTGCTTGTTTGTGTGAGGGATTTCTGTGTTTTCCCCTGTATTGTCAGATCTTTTCACTGCCAGTTCCGTCTTTGTCAAGGCGGTCGTAAGCGCATGTGTAAATAAAGAGCATGTCTTTCTGTTGAAATCGGTGTCTGTCTCCTTGCTCGAACCCAGCAGAGTAGTAGCACTCCGGAAAACGCTACAATATAATAAAATAGAGGATGTCTTTACAAATGTTGGTCTTACAGAAACAAGCAAAAAGAGGTATAAAACTTGCAATGCATATCATAATCAAACATGCAGCAGTCTATGCAAAGCTATTGAATGGCAGCAAACTGTGGCTGATAACCTGTGGCTGAAATGTGGCTAACAACCTGTTGTGTGTAGCTGTGCCAGCTTACAATAGGCATTTCATGCCTGAAAACACAGCCAATACACATAATTAATATGTGCATAACTATGAGAGTCTGATGTGCCTAATTACAGTTTATTGATTTATTTGCAGGATCTGAAGCACATCTAAATCAGAACCTTGACTTTTTTTAAGTTGAGGAGTGAGTTATAATGCTGATATTATAGGGTTTGCTGAGTGCTATTAGGTATTATAGGATTTGCAGAATGCCACAGAGTGTAATAGGGTTTGCTGAGTGCTATAGGGTACTATAGGATTTGCAGAATGCCACAGAGTGTAATAGGGTTTGCTGAGTGCTATAGGGTACTATAAGGTTTGTACAGCAAAGCTATATCCGAGCACATTTTCTCAGATGTTGGCCGTGACTGGGAACCAGCTGAGGGAGGAGAAGGGCGGTGTTGTATGGCCAGAGTGAGGGAGTTGGAACACCAGATGGGCAGCGTTGTTCTGCATGATTTGGATGGCATAGGTGGGCGGCCCAGCGAATAGAGAGCTGCAGGAATCTGGGCGGGAGCGCACCCAACCCTGGCCCAGTAGTTGTGTTGTGTTGTGTAGGTGGTGAGAAAAGGGTGGCTCTGTCAGATGTTGCTGAGGGGGAGGAAACAGGAACTGGTCTGAACTGTGATGTGGTCAGAACATGAGCGCTACGTAGCAATCCTTACGCCAAAATTCTAGGCAGTTTGAGAGAGGGGGGTGGTGGTCAGTTCTGGTGGAACTAACGTGGTTCTAGAGATCCTCAAGTTGAGATGGACTTTTGACGGTCGGAGGAGAAGGTTCAGTTTTGAGAGTCAATCATAATATTGAAATGATATTTTTCACCAGATTTTACAGAGGTCTTTACTTAACATAAATTGCATTGGTCTGTTGCCTCTCAACGACAACTACTTATCTACCGTGTACTAGGCATGTTTAATACAAATCCCAAACCCATTAGGTCTATCGCAATTTCCACAAATAAGCGTCAATGTAACACAAGCCCATGGACAAATCTTGTTACGTGAAGTTACGAGATTGTGACTTGAATAGCTGCTGGAAAACTTCTGCTGAAAAAAAAAGGGGATTTCTCAGAGTTAAAAAAAAAAAGAGAGAGATCATCCGCCACAAAATCTGTCTTCAACCGCTGTGTGACTTTATTTTTCCATAAGTGCTTTCCCCTTCAACGCTACCCTGTACCACAACAGCCAACGGCCTTGGACCGCTGTTGCAACAGAAATCGCCAACCAGACAGTGCATGAGGACCCTTCCTCCGCTTTCCCCTCCATCTCCACCACTCATGAATCCTGGTGGAGGGTCCTTTAAGCGTATATCCCCCAAAAACAAACTTATTGTCCTCTGGGCATAATTGCAGTGCTGTCATAATCAAATTCTTACTAATTTTAGCTACTGGGAAATGCATTAAAGCAAAGAGCTGTGTAAGTTTGCGACAGATTGTGCCACTTATGTGACAGCGGGCCCTCGGCCTAGTGTGGGCGGGCCTGTCAGGAGACGCTGTCGTTGTCTTTCCTACAGAAATGAAAACGCCCTCGTCTGCTGCAACAGCTCGTCGTGCGCACACGTTAAAAAAAAAAAAAAAAAACACAAAAAGCCCCAAACTGTCTCTTGGGGGTAAAAAATGCACTAATTACATTCAAATAACCCCTCTTGGAAATGTGAACAGAAGAATATCAACATCTGAGCCTTGTGCCCCACTGTCATTTGATGGCATTGCTCATTTAATTAGGCCGGTCTTGTTAAACTAGACAGACAGTGGCGCTGCATCAGAGCTGCCTCAACACCACAGCTGTCAAGTCGGCTCTTCAAGGGTAGATTATTGTGTCTCTCTCTCTTCTCCCTCACTCCCCCATTCAGGCTTGGTCTGCTCCTCTCAGGGTCTCTTACTGCTCATGCACTCGCCTGAGCGCGTGCCACCCTAAACTGAGTGAGTGAATGGGGGCCGCGCATATGCCGTATGATGTAAAGGCATCATGCGTGCAGACAATGTTCATCGCCGTATTCCTGCGCCCATTGGTTCTCTTGCAGACTGCGTCGTCAGCATTGTTTTCATCTGTCGGATGAATTGGGGGGGGTTGAATAAATTGTGTGCCGTTTAGGAAGCAGTGTGCAGTTGTTTCATTTGGTATCACATTGGTATCATGCATTAAAATGCATTGTACAACGTACAATGATACGTTGTACAACAGTGTGCTAGTATTGGAATACTGTTCAAGAGAAGCTTTTATATCGTTCTCATTGAGCAATCTCATGGGAATACAACATAATGTTCACTGTATGATGTATATTTCCGTCAAATGTTTTTATTCAAGGCATCTTCATCATACAGAATTAAAATAAATGTCTTTAATTGGTTTCAGGCTGCCTTCCATTTCATGCTGTGAAATTCACATCACGATTAACCACCAAAAATAACAGGTATATACCATCGACCATTTTTTTGGTTTATCCTTGCGTTGCCTGTGTAATAACAGGAGGGACAAGTGTTTCATTGGTTGACTGCTGAATAGGCTGAAAAATCTATTTTCCTGTCAAACGCACATGAATATGTAAATGTCATGGCCATGAGCATATTAGGATCAGGAGACAAAGATGCTGCCGCAAAATCAATTTATACGCCTAAATAAAAGTGGGATTGCAATTTCGAAATGCATTTTCCCACACACAGTTTTACTAGATTTCACATCGACGCACTGTGTGTACATGAAGCTTCTGCGCTGCAGTCTAGCTCGCTGAAGTTTTACATTAAGACTATACTTCAGCTCTGTATTTACCACAGGTTATCTGCTGCTGTAAGCATCTCCTTTTTGCTTCAGGCATGTTCAGATGACCAGCGAAAGGGACTTGGTCGCTGCAGCAACGAGACATATCCTACGGCAACCCAAATGATCGTTTAGAGATGTATTTCATTGATTTAAAGGTACGGATCTCTCTAAACCAGTGGTTCTCAAACCTGTACCTGAGGGACCACCTGCCCTATTGGTTATAGTTACAACTATGTATTAATAATGTAATTGAGCCACAATTGTCCATTGAGGCTTCAATTAAGCATTTGAGAGCTTGGTTGAAATAAAAACCAGCTGGGCAGGTGATCCCCCAGGACAGGTTTAATAATTACAGGTATACTTACATTGTTTTCAGGTAAATATTAATGGTATAATGATATCTGGAAGTGGACAGGAAGTGATTTTAAGATACTTAAAATGGTTTAAGGATGCCTAAAAATACACTGGAAGTGATTTTAAAATGTCTGTAAATTATTTTGAGATATCTAACACACAAGAAATTTCTCTCAGCCTAATGGGCACCCTGTTATGGGCACAAGGAGATTTTATAAAACACGTAAAAATGTATTTCTCAGACAAGCTTGAAACTACTGTACTCTAACACAGCAGTCGCCGCGTGGGAACGTTTTGCTCTTCTTTTCTCGCTCTTGGGCCTGTTCAGTTGCTGGAAGCTGACAGTTTGGTTGTTGACAAAAATGGATAACAAGAGAACAAGCTGAGTGCCAGGATGTGGCACACAGCTGGAGCTGCGCTCCATTGGAAGCTCAGTTGGAGCACAGGTTTCCAGCCCGGGACATAATACTCAAATCTGCACGGGGCAATATACTCAAATCTGCCCGGGACGCTATACTCAAATCTGCACCGGGCAATATACTCAAATCTGCCCGGGACACTATACTCAAATCTGCCCGGGACACTATACTCAAATCTGCACGGGGCAATATACTCAAATCTGCCCGGATCACTATACTCAGATCTGCCCAGGACACTATACTCAAATCTGCTCGGGACACTATACTGAAACCTGCCCGGGACACTATACTCAAATCCGACCGGGACACTATACTCAAATCTGCTCAGGGCACTATACTCAAATCTGCCCGTATCACTATACTCAAATTTCAGTCCCTTCAGAGAGAGATGATTTTGAAAGAGAAGTAGCACAGTAGGGGCAGCAAATGGCACTGTGGTTTAGATCTTTGGGTGGGTGGTTTTAGTATATCTTCACCTCTATGGATGGTGTTGCTCTGTGTAAGACAGTCTGCTTAGTAAATGCAATGTAAACAACAGAGGAGGCCAATAAATAATGTAATAATCATTTGAATGACTCCTTGAATGACCGTCTTGATTTATATTTTTTAAAACTGCCTGAATCACACAACTTGAAGAAGCATTCTAGCATCTGGGGACTATACGGTAAGAATAGCACATTGTTCACCAATTACACACCCATTGTGTGAACAGAGAGCAAGCACACTATTGTGCACTGGTGACACTAGTACCTGCACAGTCTGATCTGCTTCGTGCCCTTTATTTGTCATGGATTCCTGTCCTGTTGGGGTTTATAGACACCGTCTACGTGGGAGCTCCCACGTCAGTCTTGGCGAATCTCCGACACACAGTACAGGCCCTTTGGGGCACACTCACTGAGGATATAACCGCTCCGCCAAGTCAGCGTGACGGCAGGCATCCGCCGTGGTGACAGGGATGACGTCTGTGAGTTTGAACTGAAGTACTAAAAACCTGCCCCGCCAGCACTCACTCCCACCCACGTCAGGCCTACCGATAACCTCTCACTGCTTCCCCCCAGCCTTGATCCTCTAACGCTTTGCTTGGGCCCTCCCGCCCCTCATCCCCACACCGTCCAGAGTCAGAAATACCTTCAGAGTTTCTCAGTGTCCTCTCAGTTTTGCTCCAATGCGCTGAAAATTTTGTTGAATCCTCACCTGGCTTTAAATATTTTACTTTCAGTTTTCAGTTTTCGAGATAACCATCCCTTGTATTATTTAAAAAGAGGGCAGGGTGCAGGGGAAGATCCGGCTTCCCTCGAGAGCTTTTTGGTTAATCGTAGCTGAGACTTTCATACGTTTGCATCTTATTTCCTACGGCGTTGTTTGTGTTTATACTCCCACTCCACAACATCACACATTTCTGTAATCTCTGTGGGATGAGCAATCCCAGCACACTGAATAAAGAGCAATCGCTTTACCCCCGTGCGCACAGCTTTCAGGTACGTCACAGCAATCATTAGCATGTCTACTATATCTGTTTCAGATCTCAAGTGCCTGGAGGAGAGATGTTTGTCAACGCTGTTCTCAGCTTGATAATGACGTCTGAAGTGCACTTCTGTGTAAATCAGAGAACTACTGCCCTCCTATGTCTGCTTCCAGAAATATCTTGAACTATACCAATGATCAAAAAGTATTACCACAATACAGCTGTCGTTAACATGTAAGAAGCCTATAGATTTGTGTTTTAAATAGAGTATTCCTGAGGTAGACCTGTTCTCAGGCAGGCAATGGGGACACACCCATACACAGGACCTCATTTAACTCAGGTGCTAGTTAAAATTATAAAGTAATTTAAAAAGACTTTAAAAAGAGAAACGGAAATCGTTGTCAAAAGACAGGCTTTAGACTGAATAGCTGATGGTGGTATTTATTGTTTTTGATGGTTTGATTTGAAAAGCTCTTTATTTTTTCCCCCTAAAATGGTGCTTTTAAAATTTTCAGTTTTGGTCATTTAAAAAAAAAAAAAAGCCATTTGAAAAAATGAAAACCAATCCTCCGCCTCCCTGTGTCTGACTACTCCCGGACTGGGAACGCCCTGACGTGCTACACCATGGCACATTCAACTCTTTTTAAAAATATTGTATGTACTGTGTTCAAAATAATCAGGACACAGTGATACTAAAATTGAAAGGCATCACGGATCAGGTTAAATCGGTTGTTTTAATAAAACAATTAGATTCCTTTTCTGAACTGATGTCATTTTATAATACATTCTTTTTTTAAACCACATGTAAACAACTTTGTTTTCTGGAGAATCATAAGACCACTGAAAAGCATACAGGAAGCCAAAGGCACACTAAAGTTAATACACACAGGTTCTTAAGGACATAGGCAGAAAGCTACAAACAAAACCACGGTCAGTTTGTCCCCTCCATAACCATATAGTGGTTGTTGGAAATAGATTGACTTCACTCTCCTTTTCAGATGCATAATATACATTGCTAGTCATTTACATATACAGGGTAGGCTTTAATGCAACTGCAGGAAAGTGCCTTAGAGGAGTGTCCACATTTTCTTAAGTATACACACACGTTTTTTTTCCCGTACATTTTCTAAATTGAAGTTGAAAGTATTCTTTATAAGTTAAGGAAACCTATAGGCAGCGATTGCACACAGGTCAGGCACTTTTGCAGTTTAAAGGACTGTGACAGAGATTCAGACAAGTACACTAAACAGTACAAATAATTTTTTGTAACATTTTACAATTATAAATCAGGTTCAGCCCATTCCCTTCGTTTTGAGCAAGCCTTGTGGTTATCAGTGAGAGCCAAATGTCTAAACCACATCCGCTCTCAGCGCCAGGTGTAATTCATTCATTACTAAAGGAAAACTTAAGAGGGCCACTCCGGTTTTCGGTAATTTCCCTTCAACATCGATAAAAAAAATAAAACAGGTCATCAGTCAGATTTGTCAGGCCCCACCTTCTTCATTTCGGGAGGCAGGGATTGGTCAGGACTCATAGAGGCATCTGTGAGTTCCGCAGGTCTTTCAAAGGGGGTTGGTGGCTTGGAATCCCCAGAGAGCTCTGCTGGGCTTGAGTGGGATGTCCCCACTGCAGGAGGGGCACAAGGAACCGGCTCATTTGTCTCCTACGGAAATTTAAAAAAAAAACATTAAGAGAATTCAGATCATGCCAACGCAACACTTTTCTTTTAACAGACTTTAAGGTTAGATGTAAGCAGAGAGCAGGAAAAAAATGATGAATCAGACATTATTTAACCCCCAGAGATGCTGAGTAGCCCTGATATTTCATTAACATTTTCATGTGAGCAATTACATTTTTTTGTTAAAAACTTTTCTGTTTCAAGCATTATAAATCTGTTTTAATAAAAATAAGCAATTAAGGCTAAAGTGGCAGTATGTAGTTTTGAGGTGGGGCGTATTTTAACATTTTTTAACAGATATGGAGTCATGGCTATGGAGGAATGTGATCGTTGTAAAAGTCACGTGTGAAATATCACAAGATAAACAAAAACCCATCGGCCCATGTCCCATCGGCTACAATGTAACTAATATTAGAAAAAGAACGATTTGACGAAATTGATTAATAAGGACTACAAATTGAGATTTGTAAATTATAAAATAATGATCAGAATGTATTTTAGATAAGGGCGTTATACTGGTATTTATAAGACTGTTATACTAAATATATAGATATATACCATCATACACTACTATTGAGAATACATGTTAAAAGATGGCTATATATTTCATGAACAAATACATGAAACGGTATTTCTGTTGCTGTTAGCAGTCAAGATAACTAGTAAATGCCTTTTAAACTAGTAAATATCTAAGGCATCAACAACTGTCTGTTAATGTAAAATGTACATTTTAATACAGAATTTATTTACAATATAAGTGAATTAAAATATACTGGATGATAAACCAGACTGTTGCCATTTCACGTAGGCCTACATTCAAAGAAAATAATTGATGGAAATTGGACCGTTTCGTTTTTTCACGTTGTATATTCAGATATATTAATCCATACAATTGGAAGGCGTTGTGATATCCTTAAAGCAGAATGTATTCAGCAGAAGAAGCGGTCTTTTAACCAGGCTATGCATGTACGCAATGCTAGCATAGCCCACTACTTCCGTTGACCTAATTTAGTGTTATAGGTTTGCTTGACAACGTTCTTAATATCACAATTTCTTAGCAATGTACAATTTCAATCATAAGCAGTATTTTATGCATTTCATATATTTTCCATTACACGATTCAATGTTTGTGAGGCACACTGTGTAAAACGCAATCGTCTCGTCATTTTTTAAAATTCAAGTTAAATATATTATTATTTGAAGCCGCTGTTAACGACAGGTGCGTTATGCTAGAGCACCACCTGCTGGTCGAACTGAAATCAGTAGTGTACTATAAATAACATCGCACATTAAAAGTGAGTCGGGCTACCATCACAAAATTCCCCGTGTCTGTATACTCATACATGCCTTTGCTGAATTTAAATAGAGGGTGTCAGATATTTTGTGTGATGTCGCATTAACAAGGACATTTTTAATGTTAGGGCAAAGGCCACCCTGAAATGTCATCCAGCGTCACCAAACTCCCCCTAAAGAGCCAAATATTTACAAAAAAATCCATTACATGTCAAATCAGACTGCAGCCAAATTGTCAGTAAAATCCCACATTACCATCTTAGTACCAAACCCCATCAAACCATTATTGAAATATTCCACTAATGAGGACGTACACGCATACGGCGCGCAATTCTGTACCCCCTGCTTCAACACTAAATGTGCAGTGGAGGATAATTGTAAATTAAACAAAACAAATATTGTAAATTAAAACTTTTTTTTTCCTAATTGTAAAAATAAAAACTACATGACACCCTGAAATAGATATTAAGCATTAAGCAAAATTATAGAAGAAACTAAGGAGCATTCAGCATCCTAAAGGATATTTTCTTCCTTTAGAAATGCTAGCGGCGGGATTTAACATGCAGACAGAGGAATACTATACTTTAAAATATTTTCCTGAAGTCGAAATGTTTGTCAATTGGATCCTACATGTATACTGAAACTTGTAACACTTTAAAATTACCGAATGTATAATAAAACAGTGTCATACATCACTTTACAGTAATGCAAACAAAATAAATACATTTTAATTTTTACAATATGTGGTTTAAAAAAAAAAAAAAAAAAAAGTATCAAAATTTACACTTGAGCGGTGGTTTACATCAGCGGTAAAGGATATCTGGCCCTTATAGGGCGAGCTATGGAGAATAAAGCCCATGGATTTTCACTCAAATGGAACTTGGCCAAAGTGAAGTTTGTCTGCGATGTAGAGGTTTGTAACGTGGGGAAAAACCTGTACTGCAACGTTGTGAATGATCAACTAAAGAAATCCAAGAACGGCATCCTTTTAATGATGTCAAAAGACAAACTCTCACAAGCCGTCAGGAAACCAAATGTCACACAGAAAAAAAATTCAGAGAAGACACTGAGATCATTTTCTCACCTTTCTTCATAGCAGACAGGAAGGCATGAAATCAAAAGACATAACTTAAGTTCACAGTTATACGGCAATTTCACTGGTACAAAAATAAAGTCTGCCATAAGCAAAACAAGCTGAAATGCAGGACGGTTCCAAACAAGAACTAAGTTTCAGCACGGTCAAATTAACACGCAGTGCCACACTTCAGACTAATTATCTATAACACATGCTCATAAACACCAACGTAACAGTTTTACTCGTTTGGTTTATCGAGGATAAAGGGACACCGGCGCTTACTTCAGGCGTATGTACTCCTGACCACAACAGAGAGTCACGTTCACATCCTTCACGCTCCCGATATCACTTCAACTGTACCTGCAGTGACTGGATCTCCATCAGACGGTTACTCTTTGCCATGGCGACCATCTCTCGGATCTGACATATGGCGAAGGCAATAGTAACCCAGGGAGAAGCTGAGACCACCCAGGCCGGCGTGTTGGCATCCTCCTGCTCCTCCTGGTGTTTGGTCTTCTTTACGGGCTGCTTGGTTTCCGTCCGCAGTGTCGCAGACTCCAGCTGGTGTTCCACCAGGTCAATAGTTGCGATCGGAACTGGACTGGATGGAACCGGAATGTTCTCTGCCAGCATCCTGTCCTCTGACGAGACAGGACAACGAGAAATGAAGGTTTTCTGAACGAATGAAGACGTTTGGCTCTTTTAGAGTCACTTTGACACTGAGTAACAGTTGGCAAACATAGGCAACTGAACAAAAAAAACTGAAAGCTTGCAAAGTGAAATGCCAATAAGGCAATATGAAATTGCACGGAGAGGCTCACCCTTATCCTCATTCTTTCCTGTGACACACTGGATGAAGGAGAATATAAGAAGTATGATGAGGGAGGCCATTCCAATTCCTCTGAAGGTTTCCGCAACTCCTGGAAAACACATGCACGGACACCATAGCCTCCTGTTAAACACAAGTGCAGCCATTCACCCAGAACTTGAAATAACCCAGCAGCTGGTGAAGAAAACAGGCCAACAGCACCTGTACGTATAAGCAAGGTATAGAAACAATCTTAACTAGAATTACTGTTCAGATTTGCGTACCAAAGTAGTTGACGAAGACGCCGCCCACCATTGCCCCACAGCCACGCCCCAGCCCCAGGTGCACGCCCTGCAGTATCCCCTGGGCAGATGTGCGGTGAGCAGAGGGCACAGCAGCACTTAGGTAGGAGATGCAGGCTGCCCAGACTAGGGCGTGCGTCACTCCTGCCAACGGACAAAGACGCACACTGCTGACACAAAGAAAAAGGCCAACAGGCACCAGCAACGTGAGCAGAGGGTTGGACGGCGGTCGTGGGATACCCGTTAAATATCAGTTACCCCTCTGAAATCTGTCACCACACGGGCCTGACCTTAGAACACGGAAGAAACTCCAAAGCGGATTTACTGACAAAACTGAACCAGCAGCAGTATGGTCAGCCCTCAGCGGGATATTTAAAATGTGAAGGTTTGCACAGCTACAGACGGCCCTGACATCATCCCAGGAAAGCATCCGTTTCTTCCCCTCTAAGTTTCTCGACAGGAAGAGTATTCCCTGGAGCAGCGAACGGTTTTATTGTGGCAGTCAACAAAGATGTTATCCCACACCTGTCACCTGACCGCTTTCTTCATCTACAACCCACATGAAAATAAACTTAACATTGCTTGCAGCAATTTGGTACGGCTATAAGAAAAGCATGCCACGTATGCCAACATCTGAACGCCATGTGAATTGTTACAAATGGTTAGTCAACACATTCAGACTAAAGAGTTAAAATCGTCTGGACCGGGTTTCTCTCCTTTCAGAGAAGCCAGTGGGGTTTAATTGTCGGCTATGGACAAAAATAACACTGTGAACCTTCTTATCTAAGGATGTCATCTTTGGGTGTGCCTGTTTACTGTCACACAGCTGCTATGAGCTACTGCAGAACACCATATACATTTTTAATTTTCTCCAGCCATGAGAACCTTTGGACTCATAGCAGTTGTTTTACGGAGTGGCCTTTGTTTATGCACCAACTCCTGGTGTTCCTGGAAGCGAAAACTCTTCAGGGGTTGTTTTGCGGAAAAGGGCGTGTGATATACACTCAAAACAACTCACACAGAGTTCCTGTCCTCAAATGCACTGCACAGAAATCCAGCTCTGAGCGACACGAAGCCTGCCGCCCCAAAGACTCGCCTCACCTTGAAGCACCTCCATGGGAAGAACTATCCAGGCGTTTTCCAAGTACGAGATATAGAGGTACCGCGCAGTGTTGCATGCCAGACCGATATAGAGAACCCTGCGGAGAAAGGAGGGAAGATGGGAGAGAACCTCGGAGGTTATACACAGCATTACAGCTGATGAGGTTGACATTATCCCTACTAACTTTAAAAATGACTTACTCAAAGCTCTCATGCCAACCCGACATTATTAAACACTACCGTCACAGTGTGAAGATTTTTACATCAGTAGAAATGTAAAAAGTAAGTTCTTACTTTATGTAACACATATCAAGCCTAACATTCATTAAAAATAACAGGGTCATGACATTATAGACACTTAATCTGGAATACAATAAATAAAATCCGTGGTACAGTAAGAAGCAAGTGCACGTACAAGTACACGGAACTCTATAAGAACTGTGTCCAGTTCGCTTGAATGTACCCAAACAGACAGGAAGCAAACTCAGTCAAATGATAGAAGGCCTAAGCCAATCCTAAAATTGAACTGACGGAACTGTTCCTTTACGCTACTCAAATATTTATTATAATAGGTTACCTAGCAAGGGCGAAAGAAGATGATAATTACCCCAAGAAGCCACTTTCAGACAATCCTGAAAAAATCTCATTTAGCTTTCCCCACCATAACACTCATTAACAAGTCAACTAGGCACCTCGAAGTGATTAATTCCTGGAAAATATGTCTTGATTCAAACATGACGCTTACGAGGCAGACATCATTTATGTCAAGAGGAAACTTGACTTACTCTCAATAGAGGAAAAAGCATTTAAATACTGAAAGCCTGAACAGCCTTCTGGAACAAAGCCAAAAGTGGCTGAAATACCTGAGTGTTCATTGGCTGAGAGGGTTTGCTGAACAGACCGCATGTAACACGCCTCCACATTCCTGACAACAACGTCATCATCATCATCATCATCATCATCATCATCATCACCACCTCTATCCAGGAAGCAACAGCATTTATTCTTACCAAGAGGTTGTTGCCAATCAGGGAAGAAAATATTTGAAAGTCCCAAGAACCATTACATTAGATTAGACTTCTAATGTCTACATTAGAATCAGCTAACCCGG
This sequence comes from Hiodon alosoides, assembly GCA_025775065.1. NCBI lineage: Eukaryota > Metazoa > Chordata > Actinopteri > Hiodontiformes > Hiodontidae > Hiodon > Hiodon alosoides. The sequence goes on along the minus strand of JAOYSI010062649.1, from coordinate 10,775 downwards.
CGATATTTCACTTGAACTAGGCCATCTTAGGAAGGGAGAAACAGAAGCGTACGACGTCAGCTTTTCACCAGTAAATCATAGTGAGAGGAGACTCAAACACTAGCACCCCATTACCTACAGGACACACATTACAAGTAACTGACCAGATGTCAATGGGGCTAGCCATTATATTAATCATGTCAAGACGTCATGCAGTCTCATCTGAGACTGCAAGAATGCATTTTACTGCACTCCAAATGTCTTCCCCCGTGAAAGACAGGTGAGCGTTACTTTAGAGAGAATCTTTCAGAAGGCTTTATTCCCCTTCATATCAGATATCAGCTGCATTCTAAAACTAAATTAAATAAGATCATAAAATCTCTGTCATCTTACCTTGTATGAAAACTGTCAGATAAAATTAACATTTCAGCGCTTACTGCTTCTAATGATGCAACTTACTACCACATATCCACTCCAAAACAAGGATAAAAAGCAAATGGGAATGTATTACAATATGTTAAAAAAAAAAGACTTACAACTTACTTACAAAGACTTATCTAACCCATTAAAACATGAAAGAAGTTTTCTCGGTTACCATCTGAAAAGTCCAGGCAAAGGCGAATTCCCCGCCAATACCAACTTGACTACATTACTATTGCTCCGTTTTGCTACGCAGAAAACGGAAGGTTGTCTCTACCTGATGTGACCCACAAGCTCAATGAGATTGTGACTGGTGAAGTAGGCCGCCAGCTCTGAGATATGGCTGAGGACCGAGCAGATACCAAAGAGCGTGGTGGTCCCCTTGAGGTCCTCCAGGTGCCAGTAGAGGAAGGTGAAGACGAAACCGTACCCGAAGCCCATAAACCAGGCGACGAAGAGCACCGTGCCGTACTGCATGCTCCAGAGCAGCCGGATCAGGTCCGTGTAGTGAAACTGCGGCTGGTTCCCCACGCCAGGAACGGCGGCCCCCTCAAAACCTCCAACTGGGGAAGAGGAATTCCGGACCAACTGGGGAATCTCCACATCCTCCCTCTTCTCCACTTCGTCTGGACTACAGTCGCCGCCATTGTCGAAGTAAAACTGTGTGGCCACCAGCAGCGCCACACCCATCAGCACCCCAAAGACGATGAAGGCAACCTGGTAGTTCTTGTAGTCAGGCAGAACGCAGCCTGCGCCCTCAATGAAGTACTCGATTTGTGTGTGATCTATCCAGATGCCCACAGAGAGCATGGCCAAACCCCAGCCCAGAGAGCCCCACATCCTTTGGAGTCCGTAGCGATCCCTGTGCTTGCCGAGGTACTGCAGAGTAACCGTGTCCACTATGGTCACTGCAGGGGCGCTGAAGAACTCGCCAATGATAATGACCAGAAGAATCAAGAGGAAGATGGTCTCTACCTGGTCTTTGTTGTAACTTAGGTCGGGTTTTTCAGGCTTGGTGGTGGTGGTGGTGGTGGTGGTGGTGGTGGTACTGGCAGTGGTAGAGGTGGTTGTTGAGGTGCTGGAGGTGGTGGTCAGGGTGGTTGAGGTTCTGGTAGCGGTAGTGATTAAGGCAGGAACAAGCTCGGTTACATCGTACAGGTGAGTTGGGGTTACTGTTGAATTGGCATCAATGCTTCTTACGTGCCTGTGTCTTGAACTATACAAAGTTGCCAAATCAGGAAAAAGGGGAGGAAGGGCAGAGATATTTTCAGCTACATTTCTGAGATTCCTGGAGCGATTCGCCGGCAAGAGGATGTCCGTGGTGTTGGGCGGCAAAACCGTGGGGTTCTTCTCCACACAGGTCATGTCAGCTGGCTTCACAAAACCGATGCCGCAATTGAACACGAGCCAGCACAGCACAGAGAAAAGCAGGACCACTTTGCCCTTCTTGAAACGATCGGCCACGACTCCCCAGAAGGGGGCGCTGCAGAACTCAATGAAGTAGCGGATCCCCACCAGTAGACCGCTCTGGCTGGGAGTCATCCCCAGCTGTTTATAGTAGACAGGCAGGAGAGGATGCAGGGAGCCATACGCCGCGTAGAAGAAGAAGTAGAAGACCTTGGAGATGAGGAGGTGGTTGTCAATTCTTACGCAGCTCCTCTCTAGGCAGTCCATGCTGGGCAGCGTGGGAGAGACGGGCATGTGTGGCGAGGAACCTGCTGGCACTGTCACTGAAGAAGTAGGGTTTGCCACCTGCTCCAAGGACAGGGTGTTGAATGGCTCAGCGAGGACGTACTTCCTCTTCTGGTCCTCCTCATCGTCCGTCAGGATCGCCACTCTGTCATCGCTTGCCATCTCTGGAATCAAGAATTAGCAGCAAATGCCGCTACAAAAACAACAGCTGATAAATTATTTCAATGGATAAGTAATTATAAACTTTTCCGCTTGTGGTTTGTAAACATTGTGCATTTGGCAAGAAAAAACGGAGATTATGGTAATAAAGCATATTATCTGGATAACCATTCAGGAAACAAACCCTGGCAACCTGAGATCTGCTTTATTCAGATACTAATATAAAGACCTTCCCATCCACCGGTTGTCATGACAACAGTTCAACCTGGAGCCGTCCTCTACATAATAGCCATCCAGGCCAACTGAATCTACCTTCGATTTGCCAAATAATCGTTTCAGTCTCTGAATACTGTTGACCGAACTGATGCTAATTGTAGTCGAATCTTTTATCAGATGATACAGATCTTATTTTAGATTCAATAACCTATGTCAAGCTTGTTTATTAATCTCAGCATCCGACTGAACTTTGAATTCAATTAAAGTGTATTGTAATTGTCACCGTATTTCTATCAACATTTCTAACACTGCAACAAAATCAAAAAATCTAATAGAACAACAGCAAATAAGGCAACTCAATTAACAAGCAAATGTTTATTTATAAGCATATCTCTGAACATAACTTGGCAATAATTAACCTTGCCGATCAAAAGAGACAGCGCTTTCCTCTTTAGCAGTTTAGAGATCGACAGTGTGTATTTCCAGGAGGGTTCAACCAGGATTTCCATTCCGCGGGGCCCAACGATGACTGCGCTGTATTTTCTCTAGCTTTTAAAATGATCATTTAAAACGGAAAATGAATTATTTTAAATAAAACCAGCCAAATACTTAATTGATATATGCTGTCATGCAAGTGACAGCTAAACCATACGTTTGCGGAAGTATCGTCGTTTGAGCGTTTCCTTGTGTAACTTGTTATAGTGTAGCAGAGACGGATAAATCGCATTTTCAACTGGCGCAATCGAACTTCCTAAAAAGGCTTGTATGGCGATATTCGTAGTTTCCATTTTGTAAGCTATTAATTGACTGCACAATTCACTTTGTTTATGGTCGTTATTATACTGCAGACAAATAGAGAGCGATAGGCTGTAGTTGAGCATTAAAACAGGTTATTCATAATACGTCAGCAGGGAGGTTGTGGCTCCGGAAAAACAGTGTATTGGATTTTTAGCTGCTACAATTTAAGTCCGCTTATCCTATAATCTATGAACACGGCTCATATTAACTACGACTTCTAGATGAGAAAGCTGTTCAAAATTAAGCGTCTTTCTTACCTGAATCCGCGCGTGGATTTAAGTTTATAGCCTATGTTCACAGTTTAGGCTTGGCGGTAGGTAACCTAATACGATCTACTCAAATTGGTTCTCTCCATTAAAGCATCACCTAGATATTTGTTTAGCATCTCACATCGTCCGTCTGTGCGTCAATACATGGTCTATATTAAAAACAAAAATGTTGCTTAGTTTGGCTAACATTCTATCACTGAGGTAAGTCCTTCCTCAGAAAAAAATGTTCGCATATTTCCGTTCACTCACTGGACAGTGTTAGGACTGACGTCAGTTCTCACCTGCAGCATCGGCGGGAGGCTGGGCTTGCTCCGTGCAGTCACGGCTGCCATTAGCGTTTGAAGACGTGCTGCTTTTAAATTAGGCCATGAGATGCAACTAAAACCCCATATCCGACGTTAAATTGTAGTTCATAAAAATAATACTACTAAAATGAAACGCGTGACTAGGCCATTGGGATTATAAAGTTCTTACTACAAACCGTTTACTTACTTTGTCGGTTTTTGATCCGTTTTCTGTACACTGCAAATGGCAAAATTCGAACCAACTAATGCTCTGATACCAGCATTAACATAAGAAAATAGACACGTATAAACAATGTTTATTTAAGATGTCATATATCCATTGTATAATGGCATACGTTTTTAAATGCATGATAATATAAATCGGAAAAAATTACATTATAGTAATATATTGTAAAAAAAGAAATTTATTACACCGTTTAACCCAAAACACCATATTAAAATATACATAAATGATCAATTTAAAATGATAAAATTCATCGATGCGGTCATTGATTGAAATACTAATAAAATACAGTCGTGAAACAACAGTAGTTGGTTAGGGGACTTAAGTCATGAATTTGTATCTTATGTACCATAGGTTAAACACACACGATTATTCATTTCACCAGAAATTTATACTAATTGCAATTAGGACATCTGGACATATATCTTTATTTATATATAGACAGATAGCATCTGCGATCCCCCATGATAACATCATGCCCAGACCTGGTACAACTTCTAGAAAGTAGTTTCATTTTTTAAAGGTCACACCACGATACCAAATTGTTAAACATAATGTAACTATGGCTAAAGAACATCCAAGGCAGTTATGTATGATGAATCCCCAATATAACACAGCATATTAACGTAGCGCACATCCAACCAGCGGATGAAAGCTACCGTCATGGTGTGTGTAAATAAAGCATCTTCGTGTGCACACTTCTGACACACGCCAAGATGTGACGGCTCTTTAAGGCAATTATAATAAAACAAGGTCTATCCTAAACGGGCATCTAAAGCTTTGTGCAGTGTGTACTGTTGCTTTCAGGACAGCCCCGTTTAACTCCACTCCTCGTCTCCAATACCTCGTTCTTCTAAACTCTGTGGGCAATGTACTTTAAGCAGGATTAAGTAAACATCTTTTGCAAGCATCTAATTTCTTCTACTCATAAAATTAAGAAGCTATTTATTTATATATATATATATATATATATATATATAGTTATGTAAAGAGTGATTAGCATGTCTGGTCCCAGCTATAGTCCGTTAATGCTGGAGATGGTAAAGAAGATACCTTAATATGGGCGGTCTGGCTTACGCTTAACTCAATTTGTCTTAATTACCCTTGATCACAGACTTTGGTTATTCGTCAAACCAAACTAACACACAGGATGGGTTCTCTGGGCAGAGAAACAAGCTCAGTCCAAACAACCATATGTCAGCTACATGCAACTTTAAATAGACATAAAACTTCCCCAAGAAGCACGTGCCCAAAACTGCAGCGCATTAACCCACGGAAGTGCTTCATTTTTCCCTTAAAAGGAAAAGGACAGTTAATCTTTACATAAGTAAAAGTTCAGGGTCAGAGAATTAATTCTAAACAAGTCTCACATTTTGTTCTAAACAAAGCATGCATATTACTTGCAATGGTGAAGCAACACTAACTCAGACGTCCAGTACAAGACATAACTTTCCCTTTCCAACGTGGTTTACTCTTTCTCAGTAAAACAAGCACCGCGGATAACTGCACGTGGAAATAAAACCTAATATAATAAAATGCATATTGTGATGACATGCAGTTGCAAAGGAAGGACGGACGGAAGGATAAGAGAGTGACCAGGAGCCCAAATACAAACCAAATTTAAAAGTACACCCCAGTAAGCCTTTACAGTGGGATCGGGGAGAGCAGCTTCAAGACCGCTTCTAGGTGAGCTTCGGACCGATACGCAACGAGCCCGCCTTTATTTGCCCACTTGTCAGCTCCTGTGGCCCCCTCCACCGGGGTGTTGTACGCCAGCTCGGGCCGTTCCTCCACCTTTCCCTCATGCCTCAGCCTCAAGCACTCCTTCAGGTCGGCCATACCCCCACCCATCGAGCGCAGGATGGCGTGCGGGGAGCAACAGTCCCACCTGAATGTGGTGTCTTCAGAGAACACATACACGTCCACCAGGCCCAGGACCACGCACAGACTTTTGTACCCAGCGCCCGCTGCATAGTACGTCCTCCCGCTGCAGGCCTGCAACAGAACCCTCTTAACGCTCTCCGTTTCCCCGGTGCTAAGGACCGCTGACAGCAGTGCCCCTTGCTGGCAGGAGGACTGGCCCGCATCGCAGACCAATTTTGTATCGCCCGCTGGTGACTGGAGGGAACTAATGTTAACTGAACCAGATGCTATCCCCCAATAGTACTGTCCACTCCACCTGGAGGAAAAAACAGAATGTAATTTCAGAGCATAATCTAAGATGATACCAAATGTATCGTGCTGAATGTTAAGGAAACTCAAAATGTGTGTCTATTGTCGCAAACATTTTTATATATGTCTGACCTTTGGGTTTTTGGGTCAAAAATGGAAAATGGCTGATTAATGACCCCCATCACCGGCACCCCTGTTTGCAGGTCATACACCCCGATCAAAACGGTCACACACTGCAGTCCCTGGCTGTAGATGTTATTGCTTGGCACAGAGTCGCTGATGCCTTTGATGTACTGAAAAGTTGAATCTACAGAACACACAAGTGAAAAAAAAATTCTGTTATAGTCGTCTCCCCGAACGCCCAAACCACTTCCAATTTTTGCTGCCGGTAGATTCATTCTGGTTTTACCTATTGGGTCCACCCAAACACCAAGGCTCTCCGGTGGAATGTCAACAGGCCCCGTTCCCAGGTCAGGGATGACGATGTCACGGTGCGCTGCGAAAGCCAGGGCCTCTGCGGCCTCCATGTTTCCGCCCAGGACTTTACTGAGTAGTGTGGAAGTACCCTGCTGGGTTTCGCATATCTTCACTTCTATCTTCTCGCCTACCCGCAAAATAAATCATTACTGAGCAGACGAAGCAGTTAGGACCTCGGACATGAGGACTGTAGGTTTAAATCCGTGGTGAGGCACTGCTGTTGTGTTACCAAACCTGCTGCTTAACTTAAATAAAATACATAATTAAAACTAAACTAATTTTTTTTTTGTGTAAAGGTGTCCATTCTGAAAATTGCATATAATACTACAGCTATAAATTTAATAACAATAACATCAATTCATGTTCTGTCATGCTTTTTAATTTGCCTAAGACCTAAGTGTTCCAAAAAAAATAAATGTACTGATATTAAATCAACATACCCAACCCATTCATGAATACATTTGATTCTTCTCCAAATATGTGGTTTTCAAGGCCTGGGAACTTAATGCAAACATGAAAATGTAAACACACACACAAATATTTCCTCCAGTTATCTAGGCTCCAAATTGTCAATATAGATCATATTTTTTGTTATATACAACCTCACACAAACATACATACATACATACATAAACTCAGTAGCCATTTTATTAGGTACACCCATATTGTATCCCCCTTTGTCTCCAGAACATCCTGAACTTTTCTGTGCATGGATTATACAAGGCGTCAGAAACGTTCCACAGAGATGTTGGTCCATGCTAACACAATGGCATCACATAGGATTAGACTGTGGTACATTCATACTGCAAACAGCACGTTCCAAGGGTAAACTACAGCCATGAGGTAATGCCCCTGGGCAGAAACAATGTTCGGATACACTGTGGCATTCAAACGTTTCTCAATTGGCATCAATGGACCTAACATGTGCAAGGAAAACATTCCCCACACCATTACACCACCACCACAACCAGCCTGCACCACTGACATCAGGCTTACACCAAATCCTGATTCAACAGGAACTGGGATTCACCAGACCAGGCAATGCGTTTCCAGTAAAGAGTTGATGATAGGAGCAGAACCCAGTGTGATCGTCTGCTGCAATTGCCCATCCGTGACTAGTAAAGATGAGTTGTGCATAGCCCACCCATGACTAGTAAAGATGAGTTGTGCAATAGCCCACCCATGACTAGTAAAGATGAGTTGTGCATAGCCATACCACGCTCAATGTCGCTTAGGTCACTTGTCTTGCCCAGTCTAACTTCCAATTGAACTGTAACTGAATGCCTTAATGCCCGTCTGCCCGCGGGCCACAACCATGTGACTCACTGTCTGTAGGAGTGATCCATTTTTTGTGAATGGGTTGGTATACCTCGTAAACTGGCCACTGAGAGTAGGTCACTCTCTGTTATATATATACACATATACATATATATATATATATATATATATATATATACACACACATTCAATATAAATGCTCTACCTGTTTCCCAATATCATGCTTTATAACTTCTTGGACCAGGACGTCTGCAAGGGTTTTAAAGTCTGTGACAAATTTCTTGTTCTTCTCACCCTCTTTCTTTTCCTCTATCAAAAGGCTGAAGAGGGCCTCCTCCTGTCGGCATGAACGAGCAATGTTCCCCGCCTTCTCTGATGCACGAATCAGAGCGCATATCAACTCAGACATGTTTATCTTCACCAGGATTTGGACAATGACCTGAATTCAAGGAACCTGCGAGCAGCAAATAACAGCATTATAATTAATAAACATGATCTGCAATAGGCAAAAAAAAAAACTAATATAGACAAGCAAGTACCTGGAGAGAAGTGGCAAATATTTTCTGTCTATTTAATAACCGTTATTTTTCTACCTTGCATTACTATAAAGTCTACTTCATTCTGACACTTTAAACCCCGTCTGTAGAGGCAAATGCACCTTATGTATTCACGTTTCCTCTTCAATAAGTTAATTTTACAATTACGGAATATCAACTTGTAATGAAGTTATAAGAATAAGGAACCAATTATCAATCACAACCAGCAATGTTTGTACAAATATATATCCTCGGTTAATAATAAGTTATATTTATATATATTAATAACTATTAATATATCTATTATTATTAACCGAGAATCTCTATTATCTTCACTTAGAGAGCACATCATTATGCCCCAGAATAATAACCTACTTTTTCTCATTGAGGATCATTAATAAAAATAGCACTGGCGTCAGAATACCCAAAGGCATTAGCGAAATGGAACAAAACAATCGTATTTTACAATGCATTGTTCTCCCTAAGCCATCAAGACGAAAATTTTAAACTTGCGGACGATAAATACTTTAAAAACATTTTAACTGATATTAAATTAAATTGAACTGGCCTATTCTCAGTCCAAAAGATCAGCATTATATACCTGCCGGTTCAATTCCATAAATGCAGAAAGAAATGGAAAAAAATAGCCACAGAAAATAAAGAGAAAAAGAGCAACAGTAACGTAAGCGATAATATGTCGCGTAAAAACATCACTTTTTCATTATAAAAGTAAGACAATTCAACGATCAGAAGAAAAACACATTTCAAACCAAAATCAAAGATTTTGTTCGTTGTGCGTTAACGTCACACCTACCTCGGTTGTAATAGGGAAATAAACTGTACAACGAATGAGTTGTAATGAGTCTTTCCTGTTAAAAACACGCCTCTGCGGAGAACAACCAACTCGACAGTCTTTGGTTTCACTGCAACTACCAATTCAAATTCTTATCGGAAATACCAAATTGTCATTTATAGCAGAGATGTCATTTTTATGCGACGTTGTTGACCTCACTGTGGTCTCACTCTAATGATGCAACATAAAGCCAACCATATTTTTTCTTAGACGAAACTAGTGCTTAGGACGTGTATGTACTACACAAATGTGATTTAAGTTTGCGCTGTTTCAAAATCGGTCTGCTATTGAACTGAGCATTGACTTTATAAATCTTTTGTCGTCGTGGTTACATGGGCGAATGGGTTTACAGTGGCGGATCCGTACATGCTATTTTGGATCATGTTCGGACTTGAAATCTGTAGTGCTTTACGGCGGCAGCGTTTCGAAATTTGTTGTTCAGTTTAAACACGCTTCTATAATCGTTGTATTATGTAATAAATAAATACATGAATAAATAAAGTAAAAAATAAAAAATAATGAAATGTGAATTATATCTGATACTACGTGTTTCTGGTAAAGAGTCGTGAAAATATGGTTATCTGAATTGTTTAATCATTATATTTTCTGTGCAAAACTCATTGCATTAAATTTCACTTTAGAAGTTCAAGTGCCTCCTAATTTATTCAGTAGTGGGCACATGTAAGGTCTGGACCACACACATTCAACATCCGGACAAGAACTCAGCCAAAAGTGACTAATTTAGTGTGCACTCTGAGGGTCGAGACGAGTTAGAGAGGGCCTACCAGAAAAAGCAAGTCTATATACATTTTTTTTTTTTAGTGAAAGGAGCATGAAAAAAAAGAGAGATGGAATTTTTTTTCATTTATTGAAGAATCCTGAGACAACATCCTGTATAACACTTACTGCAAATATGCATTTTATATCATTATGTGACTAGCCAGTTGGTAAGTCCTAACTGATATTTTATCTTTAACGTGTATATTAACATATTTTAATTTTTAAGATCAGCATTTATTAAAAAAAAAGGGTAGAGGAGGCTTTTGAGTAACTATAAAGAGGACCAGGACGCAAAGGCGGGGTCAGGACAAGTCAGAGCCCTCGCTCCAGTGCTTGCCTGTCCGCTGCATCCTACTCCTCTCGGCCATGACGATGGAGGCCACCACGGTGACCACAACAGTGATAGTAATGATTAGCACGGTGACTGTCTCTGCGACACACAGCTCCACCAGGTTCAGTTGGCAGCCCTTCAACTCTAACGGCATCTCACAGGTCAGGTTGGCGTAGTCGTCCAGGAAGAGCCTCTGAATACTAGCCAGCATCCTGAACACCCTCTGTAGGTCACAGTGGCAGTGCCAGGGGTTGTCCGCCAGCAGGATATGGGTGCTGTAGCTGTGG
>JAOYSI010062638.1:0-23589 GCA_025775065.1 Hiodon alosoides | reverse complement strand
CACACACACGCACACACACGCATACACACACTACACACTCACACACACGCACACACACTCCACACTCACACGCATACGCACACACCCACACACACCACACACACACGCACACACACTCCACACTCACACACGCGCACAAACACGCATACACACACTACACACTCACACACACGCACACACACTCCACACTCACACACACGCATACGCACACACCCACACACACCACACACACACACACACACACAGACCTTCCACAGCAGAGTGTCTGCCTCACCCACGGTTTGTTATTGGCCAGACAATTAACAATGCAAACGCTTTTGTTTAACCCAAGTACATCTCATTGTCATTCATCAGGTGGTTTAGTTCCTAAAGTTCTGTAGTACGGAAAGTTGCTCATAAGATAGTTGTGATCTAAGCAAATTTCCAATAAATGCAATTCTACTTGCATTAATGTGAGGAACACCAAATGCAATTCTCATATTTTTGGTCTGACAAACTATTTTCACGGAGGTATGCTGACTAGATCTAGAGAAAACTTTACTGTAAACATTAAACACGTCTCACAAAATGTTACCCTGTTAATGTCTGCATTAACCACAAAATGCTACGAAACTGCTTTGTATGAATTTGCTGTAAATGTCAAGGCTCACATTCAAACCAATCCACAATAATATCCCAGAGCTATCATTTACTTAGGTGAGTGGTTGGATCAAAGGTAAGCATGCCCACAGCACACACAACCTTGTGGTCAGGAAAGCAGAAGTCGTTTTTTCAAATCCCTGACTGAAACTATGTCTATATCTTGTGTACACACCTAATTGTATTTTTGTGGAGAACAAAATAGAAATGTATCTCAAATCAAAATTTAAAGACATATTAAATGATCATCTTTTCCTATTTATGCTAAAATTTCCACTCTGCAACAAATGAAAGCTCCTGCCAATGGACCCAAATTCTCAAATATAAATATCAAAAATTTTGTGCAAAACAGACATTATGGAACAATTCCACTTTCGTTCCTTTAGCAGAATATTTGTTCATTGGTGACGACAAGTGTATAAAAGATTAGTTTAAAATGGTTATTTATAAAACTCACTAAAGTATATTTTGAAGACAATTCTTGAAATACTGCATGAGGAGAAATATGCAAGTGAACTAGGTTCTCAGTTAGCACAAGTACTTGCAGCAAGAGATCCTGATTCTTCTGGAAAAACGTGCACACTGCTGACAACACAAAATACCCGCCTTGCGAAATATTTCTTTTCTTGCCAATGTAGAATTACACAGTGAAGCAATTTAATAAGGACTAAATGTATTCATTTAAAAGTACATGTTTGATATATAAAAACAAAATGTTTTCATATGTTTAAGGTATATATATCTACGTAAATTATGCAAGCATTTGACGTTTTAATAAACATGGGTGGTGGGGATATTGTGAAACTTCCTCACTTCCCCCACTGAATCATTCATACTTTCAGTCATGGACCTAGATACCAGAATCAAAGTTACTAATGACTCTCTCTCTCATCCCACACAGCATTCTGCCAGCATCACCCCTAGTCAGGTTCTCCTCCGCCCACAATGAGGAAACTGACTGCACTTCTTTTAATCACAAGACCCATTTTTGGATCCTCGGTACCTGCATCAGATCTTTCAGAGTTCAAGGTACAATGCTGAAATAATGGACAATTTGCTGATTACGCTGCGTTGACTATTTATTTACATCACGAAAATGACGTGTGGAGGATATCATCGGCTTGTAATGAAATACACCAAATAAATCTCCAAAGGTTCGGGGGCACCGGCACCTAAACCGGTGATAATCATTTATAGATGTCTTCTTGTTTTGTTTTGTTTTCGATAAAGGTCAGTGGTAGTGAAATTTCATCAGGTCTGTGCTTTCGCCCATGCTGGGCAATCCATGCCAAGCTGTGTGCCTGACACATTTTCTGACATGCTTCTCCCACCTGACACGTTCTGACACCAGGCCTGACGAATTTCTAGCGTATGATGGTTTTTAAAAAAAAAACCCATTTCCCTGTAGAATGCTATGGAAATGGATAAAAGCCTGAAGATATTACTTAATAGGTCAAGCAGAGCCCACAGACATGGACGAGAGAGAGGGGGCGCAGAAGTACCGTGCATCGGGGGTGAATGCACGGAAACGATTGGTCTAAAAATAAAATGCATTAAATATTTAACTTACTAACCCAGAAACAGCGCGTGTAACTCATATCTGTGCTCTAACAAGGTGGGCGTCATGACAAGCACTTGATATCATTAGTACGAAAGTGGTAATAAAACAGCTGCAGGGAATAAACTAAAGTATTATATTGATTTTTTGTGTAGCTGATTCATGGCATTATTGAGGTTTTTTAATTATTAGAATAATTCTAAACAGTTCTATTCTGAAGTAAAGTCATCAAACACAACATATTCAATACAAATTTAATGGATATGAACGAGTTAATTTTCATTTCTGGAAGACTGGTTCTCTCACACATTCTGCAAGGATAGTGGTTGCTGCTAACTGCAGGAAATCGATTGGACGTACTTTTGAAACCAACCAAAGCACTGCACATATGCCAGTCCTCGCACTTATCTTCCATATGGTTCACTCGCAGTGGTGTGCACAACCACAAAATACACAAAATATTTCACACGTCTCGTGCTGTTCTTACACCTCCTTTTGCTGTGAAATGCGTGCCTAAAGGCAATGCACAGTGAGGTGTTCACAAGTTGGTTCTGCTATGGATTAAGCTACAGGGCTGTAGCATTGCTTCTTTCAATATTGATGCTCTGTGGACTGGTTAGTCTTGGAGGGACTAACACATTAATATTGATGGTGTTGCTACAGTATATATTAGAGTTTGCCGGTCATTAAGGATTTATATGGGGACTACTGGAGGAATGTTATGTTGAAGTGGGTAATGCTATTTTGGATCTGCAGTCCTTGATGAGGAGCAGTTTGGTCTAATTTCAGGCAGAAAATTAGGCAGAAGGCAAATTCATTTCGTTAGTTGGAGAAATGTATTTTGCTGACCATGCCCATTATACAGAGAAGGAAAACTGTAACACCTAAAACTAATTTAGAATATTCAGAAAAATTATTTATTCATGTAAAATCGCACCAAAATCTAGTCATCAGTGGAGGAACAGTTTTGCATCTTCAACCTTGTGCTCCCTGGCCTGGACAAGATGTAACACCCACAGACCATGCATTCTCTCCCAAACTAACCGTGAACCTCCTGTTGTCAGTATTTTCATCAGAACCTAAAAAGCCATTTCAACCAAAATAGCCCCATTTCTGGTCTAGCCGTGTATCTGAACCACAAAACAATCGGTACGATTCATTACAGGGAAACCCTCTCGTGGCATATAACGGCGATCGCCAGTTTCATCTTCCGTCTGGATTTTCCATTTTCCCCTCATGTTCTGAAGCCGAAACCCACCATTGGTGACGCCTCGTTATGATGGAGTGTCATTAAGTGGTACCACTTAGGGACAAAAGGGACCTCGATTCAATTTGACGTTGTGTCTATCGATTTGGACCCTGCTGGCTGGCAAATTCCCTGGAGACAGGCAGCTAGCCCTAGCAGCAGAGGTTCATGTTAAAGCTGTAGCCCGGAGTTGGTTTCTTCAGCCTCTCCGTATGAATTATGGAGCTGAGTCAGACTCTCCCCTTCAGGCCTCACAGACGTGCATGGCTTATCTGTGAAATCCTATGCCAAAAACAGAAGTGGTGTCACTGCAAGTGGTGGAGGTGACTTGGCCAAATGCATGCATGTCATTCCAGATAATTTTTGATTTTTTTTCTGGGGAGTGGGATTGGCAGAGGTTGTGGTCACTCGCTGTAAGACAAGGTATAATGCGAGACAAAAACAAAAGCTTACCTTAGTTTTGAATGTAATTAGTAATGGTATACATAATGTTTGTATTATAATACTATTAAATTTAAAAGTAATGTAACGAAATTCATTTTTAAAGTTCAGATAAAATACAGTGATTTCATATGTGGCTGTGAACTCCTTGGTTCTTGGTATTTTCACACTACAGAGCAGTTCAAACGAAATTCCAACGTCACCTGGATTTGGATACATTTCAAGTTCACACATATTTCTGATAGAACGTAGTCATTCATGCATGCACACATACTCACCCACATGCCTACATGTCACATGATTTCTGCGTTCACACAAGAACACACAATAGCATAGCAGTGCAAGCCTGCTGTAGTCTGGGCAGCTCTTATAAAATGTCATCACTTGAGTGTAAACAAGATGTTGGATTGATCGTTGCCGGGGAAACACAAGCCAAAAATTCTGTGAATGACACCTTTTATTTCATTGAACAGATACTGACCATCCTGCAAACAAAAAAATACATGAAACAAAAAGTGTCATTATTGAAAACTAAGACATTTAAACAAACAGACGGATCCATCCTCCCATTGTCCCAATGGCTTGAAATCCCAACTTTGAGAAGTTCACTTCTGACAGCAGCGCAATGTCACAATATGACAGGATTTATAACGATCAAAGCTGCTTTGATTTTGTCAATATATCAACACTAACACAAAACGCAGTATAATACCTTTGTTGAAACGCTCAGTGATTTTCAATGAGGCGTAGATGTTAGAAGCAGATTTTTAAAGTCTAGGCCTTGATACCTTCGCCCTGGGCCAATGCTACGAAAGAGCGATGCTGACTGACGGTGGTATTTGAAACTGCCTGTATCGATCAGACCTGAAGTAGTGCACGCATCTGCCTATCATGTATCATGGTGACCCAATGACACTCCCTCCCCACCATCTAGATACATATTTTTTTTACTAAGGGCACATAAGGGCTCTTTCTTGGAGAAAAAGAAGTTCACATCAAGCTTAGAATCTGCCGCTGCTTTGGCTATGCCTGTTGATAATCCCGTCTTTGTAACTAAGGGTTCAGAACGGTCCCTCATTCATTTAGGGGTTGTGCTGTCATTTCCACAAAACTGCTTCCAACCCAGCTGTTCAGTTCAAAGTCTTTATTCTGGATGCTCATTCATGGGTGTTGAGACAGATTTTTGTTAATGTAAGCAGTGCATTCAGATGGCATCAGTTTTGGCATTGATTTCCCTGGTTTGGGTCATTTCCAAGCCTTTCAGAAATACGTACCTGGACTCCACCCTTGCCAAACTTTCAGGAAAAAGCACCCAAAATGATCTTGAAGATTTGCCTTTATGTTTAACTAAGCATGCCAGCGCCTGAGTCGTTTCACACGCCCCCACTTTGTGTCCCGTTGAAGGATATGTGACAAGAGTCAGATCGGGACAGTCGTTCTGTTAACAAGACTGAGTTGGGCGTCAGTAAAGTTGAAGGGAGGAGCGCGGGACGCGGTCAGGGCCCGTTCTCGTTGTAGCTGAGCGAGAGAGGCCTCTCCCTCTGCACGGGCATGTAGGGCCAGTTGTAGCTGGAGCCTGAGAGCAACATGTCGCGCAGCAGCGTCTCGATGGGCGTCTTGCCCACCAGCCGCACGAAGAAGAGCTGCTCGATGACAGGCGAGGAGACGATGCGTAGGGAGGGCAGCCGCAGCAGCAGCCGGCCGAAACGGTTTGGCTGGCCAGGGTACTGGTTACGCACGTACTCCTCCAGGGCACACTGGGATTTCTCCTGCACGCTCTCCACGTGGGCCACGTCCGACAGGCCCATGGCATCTGAGGAGAGGGGAACGGAGAGAGAGAGAGAGAGAGAGAGAGAGAGAGAGAGAGAGAGAGAGAGAGAGAGAGAGAGAGAGAGAGAGAGAGAGAGACAGAGAGAGAGAGAAGTCAGGATAACTGCAGCCCGCCAAACATGTCAGACTTGTCTCCCCTTTTGTCTGGAGGTGCACGACGAAATGGCAAATTCTCATTGGTTGACAGGGGTGTTAATGTATAACCACGTGGCTATAAAGTAGTTCCAGCAAAAACGAAATTCCAAATCGATCTGCATAAAGTCAAATACACAACTAAATCAATTCAAGGCAGATAACGACTGACTGTCAGACCATAAATGCATAAAAATGGTTAAAATTAAGTAAGTATTAAGTTGTTAACTTAAATGTGTAATCGTTAAGCAATGAGCTCACTGATCACTTGGGAAAAGTGAGTCAAGGCTGCATCACGCCATCCTGTCATGGTTTATTTCCCTATAACTACCCGGCTCACTTTTAATTATTGCTACATTTTTTTCAAACACCCAAATGTATTTTTATATGATATCGATTCAGTCCATGTGCCAATACAATCATTTTAATTAATTGTGCAGAATCTGTATTTACCAGCTCTAGTTCTTTCATGGCACGTTATATTGATTTCTAAATAAGTGCATTAGTGTATTTCCCGAGACATAACATGGGTTCTATCCAATGTATGTATTTAACATCTGTAGACGCTGCTGTCAGTACATCTTTGATGGCACCATTGTGATCCGGTGCATTGACCTGTCAGCTGACCTAGCTTATCGTGCAGGACAAGCACTGCCCTCACCATCTTTGCCAACACAGCAGACACGATAATAATAGGAATTGATTCGACATCAAGTTCACGATCGGGTTTGATTGATTCCACCGAAGAACCTCCCTTTGTTCGAACAAATTTGATTTAGCGTAATATCCCCTCTGTTCTGTTAGCTGTTAACAGTGGGATCGCAGCCCTTTTCTGAACCCGGGATGAATGATAGTGCTATCTCCGCTGGGAGATTTGTTTTTGTTTTTTAAACAAAAAAACATGGGTTTCCCCATGAACCCATGGCAGTGCTGGTCCACGGTTCGTTTCAAGAAAAGACGGACTGCACCACGTTTCTACAGTGGCTGTGAACCCCAGGAGGGGCGTAACCGCGGATTCGCCCGAACTCCTAAAAGGAGCCGCGGCGTCCCTGATGCCCCCGGCCCCACATGCTTCACGGTTTTGTCTCCCGCAGCAAGCCCGTGTTCTGGGGGAATTCACACCGCGAGCTAAGACAGCGGGAGGAGATGGTGGGAGGCGATACATCAGATTTTGTGATTTAGTGTGATGGGTCGGGCGCAGAGGCTCTAGGGAGGGGGCGGCCAGAGTGTGTCTGTCCCTGTTAGCTCACACTAGGAGGTCCCTGAGGGGGTAGGGTAGGGGCTAGGGCCAGGCTGGGACAGAAGGGTGGATCAGACAGACGCCCCTGGCTGTAGAGGTTAAGTAGGTCAGGGCCAGGCAATGGTAAATTCCCCTCCCTGTTTCTGTGCATGCATTATTCAATGATCGTGGCTAGGTGTTGGGGAAAGGGGGGTTTCGTAGAGGAAGGAGTAGCTGGCAGGTTTCTATAATAGATGTCAGCAGGAAGAGGCAAAAGATGAAACAAGTAGAGAAGGGTTCAGCCATCCATTTGGAAGAGTGCAGGCCTGAGCGAAGTGTTTCTGACAGGCTTAGCAGAGAGAAGAGGAAAAGGGAAATTTCTCGAACATAAACACAAGTATGCGAGACGCCTCCTATTGTAGACCTCTGCTACATCTGGAGACTCTGACAAAGGATTTTCCCCCCTTTACAGTAGGCCTCAATGGACACCCCTCACTTTGTATCTGTTATCCCGCATGTGGGATGTTCCAGAACTGGATTCTAGAACTGAGGTCATGGTTTCAAAACCAAGGTGGAATATTTCTGTAGCTTTCAATTGACTGGTGCGGTAAATACAGGTTTACAGAATATACGGTTCAGGGAGTGACATCTTAACCATCCTTATTTACCTGCAAATTAACAACAAATAATAACTTAATTAATGGCAATAATATCCCATTAATAATATCCCATTGATTCAAGTCCTTAACTTGGCATGGTACTTAACATGACTTGTTTCTGTAAATACGCAGCAGATGAATGCAGAATTTTCATTGGATAAAAAGTGCACTTACATTTCCCAGTAGGACTGTCTTTGTGGTGAGCTTATATTGATTAACTAAATAAACTGAATTAGACTGGTACTCTGCTGAGCAGTCCTTTGAATGAACTTGGACAGATGCCATCACAAGGCTATTACCACACAATACTGACCAGAGGTGAAGAGCACGATGGACTTGAGGCAGGAGTACTCCGCTGTGTCCACCTGCAAGGCCTTCAGCTTCTCCACCTGCTCTTGAAAGATCCGTATATGGTCCATGAAGGCTACCACGCGCTCTGCAGACATGGGTGAGGCGTGCAGGCCAGCAGCCGCCAGTAGGGGCGCCACATGCAAGGGCATGGAGCACTGGGCAGCGTTCAGCACAAACAACTCACTCCACGACATGCGCAGCAGCGCCACCTAAGGACACAATAAGGAGGACACATCTGTTCGTGCACAACTGTTAGTTTCACGGATTCGGAAAGGATCTTGACACGTACCTAGCCAATGCTGCTCATAGATGCCATACAGGCTGTGAGCCATTGTGTGCTTACTGAAACCTATGCTGTGAGTACAGTCTGAATAAATAAATCACATTTTTGTTTTGATCGCTGGTTTTAGTGTCATTTTATATTCCTGCTTGAAGCACAGAAAGCACTGCAAAATTTGTCTGGCAAAAATGTGTCTGTTTCTTAGCAACATGATCCCACATCTGGAATTAGATTATGTACTTTCAGCTTAGTATAGCCCTGTTGGTGATACATGCCTACCTGTTAGAGCAGCAACAGAGAAACGTGTTAGAAACTACTGTAAAGGATTCTTAAGAAATCAATACCCATACTTTAACATAATAAATCTAATTCACTGATTTTGAATTGCCATTTAAGTCATCAATGGCTGCTGTTTACTGGTGAGTTTTCACTCGAGACTGTTAATAAGCTTAATAAAGACAGTTGCCTGTGAGTGTGCGCGTGCGCGTGAGTGTGACACAGGGCAGCTCACGTGCAGCGTCTGATGGGCCTCACCTGGTCCATGAGCTGCAGGTCTGGGAAGAAGGGTATGTTCTTGGCCCACTCCACGGCGCTGAAGAGCAGACGAGCGGCCAGCTCACAGATGTTCTCAATGCCCATCAGGCTGTTGGACTGCATGCACTGGGAGCCGTAGCGGGAGGTGGGGTACGGTTCGGCCCGCAGCAGCAGCGAGATGAATCCTGACAGGTACTGCTGTCCGTTGTAGGCCTCGCCACCGTTGGTCAAGTACTGGCCAGGGCTGGACTGGGAGTTGGACATTCGCCCTCGCTGGACAGCTGAAAAGGAGGACACAACCAGGGGAGGAAGGGGTTAAGACAGGGAAGTGAGGACATTCTTTGCACACTGTTAATATCGAACGTGATTCTGCTGGATCCTATAGGTGTAAATACCGGGAATGTGAAGCCAACAGATAGCGTGTGGGTAGAGAATGGGGGAAAAAAAGTGGAATGTCTAATAGCTGACTCTGTGTTACCCAGGACTCAGAGTCCCAACATGAACTTAATTGCGGTACATCGTTATTTTGAGAGACTGTGACCGTGGAAAATCCCCTACACAGCTGTTTGGCTTGAGCGGAAGCTATTAGAGAAACTGCCAGGTACCAATAGTCTGCAGCTCAGGAATTAAAACAAGTGAGACAATTACGGCATTTCAGCCGGGTGACAAGGCCCTGAGCTGAAAGGGGGGTATGGCAGCTGGGGTCAGAGGAGATTTCAACTGAGGCACTTAAAGCAAATGACTCACGGCAAATTTGTCAGCACGCTCCAGCAACACAAGCACACTGCTGCAGTTGGGGCGAGCCCAACTCGTCCTGATTTTGTCTTTTTATTTTATGCTCCAGCAGATGTGTATTAAAAGGCTTCATAAGATCTACAGTGAACACAAACCTACCTTTGACTCAAATACAAACATGCAGTGACTAAAACAAAGTGAGAGGGCTGCAACCCTCTATATCCAGTTAGACAGGAGGATTAGAGGCCCAACTGCACAGGCATTGCGAGCATACTGCCTAGGTACTACTGCAAGCTAATAAAGACCGTAATTGAGCCGTGGTAGACTTATAACCATTTCCTCTCATGCGTTTTGCCTGAATGTCAAGAGAAAAGGAACTGAACAGTCTGCAGTCACACGTGCCACCTAATCACTGCAAATTAACAAACCAAAAAAATGAAGCGTAGGAAAGCTTTTATTCGGAAGCTAGTTTTGTCCAAACTATCGTCATACCATTTGTCCAAAGTCGTCCTTTCCCTAGAAATCATACAAATCTACGGTACATAAGGAACCCAGATGCGCCAAAGCTGTCACAGAGACAAAGCACCTTCTCGTCACCTCAGATTGCCTCCGACATTAAGCACGCAATTCCAGCGCGTGCAGCACTATGAAAACAAACGACCGCGTTCCCCCATATTACCCCGTCCCTCTCCTTCCCACTGTACATCTGGACAACTCTCTAATCGACCCAAACCTGTCAAGCATGAACCCCTGAAAGCAGAGGAGCGTTAGTCTTGCGCTTTATTGACATTTAAAAATGTGAACTCAATGTTCGCCCTCCTGGAAAAACCGGCAAACCAGAGCACTTAGCGTGATAATCCTGAATTACTTTTAAAATTATGATGTATTGAAGCATATATAAAACTTTGAAATTTGTTGAGAAACAGCGGCTTTGATACTAAAGCAAATCATTGAAAAACTTTATAAGTTTATAAAAAATTATTTATAAATCAGCCTGGTTCTAAGCACACTTGATTGGAAAGGCAAAAAAAACCTTGTTGACCTTTCTCTACCTGTTAAACTGAATTTTCACAAGCTCATACAACTAACATTTAAATAATATATCTTTTTTTTTTTTTAAATGTATTGTCAGATAAAAACCAGTATTGGAAAAAAAACTAATTTAAGACATATACAAGTATATCATATGCATCTTGCCCATACAACAAAGGAGGCTTTCCGGTGAAGGGGAAAAATACACTTCTGGAGCAGACAGATCACACAGCTATTTATAATATATTATTATTATTATTATTACTATATATTTATTATAAGGCCCTGTCTGTTAACGTAGAGTGCTAATATTTACAAACAAATCATGTCTGACTGTCACATTTGGTCTTTGCCTCAATCCATTCCATTATTAATGTCTGGCTTCCACTGACCTACATTTGGCGCCGTGCTGGGTCCGTGTGAGCCTGGGTCACAGGAAGAAGCAGCAGGCACAATGTATTTGTGTGTGTGTGCGCCAGGCTACGTGGGCTCATTGATGGGCAAGTCCATCACTGTTTATCCACACGAAAGGCATGACCTCAAGTAAACAAAGCACTGGCATTGGTCCCAGGTTCTTTGAAAGAACCGTTTCCATTCCGGAATATTCCACCTCCCGAGAAATGATTTGTCCTCACTCGCTATATGTCCTCAGCACCGTGATCTATCCAATGCGCAAACCATTTTCCAGAGCTATTTGTCGTGCCTTGATTATGCGTGTGCGTTTATTTTGGACGTTTTTTGTGACGCCATTTCAGAAACACAAGTGATAGCAAAACTTCTGACACAATTTCTATTTTTCAAATGGACAAGGGGTTGAATTTTTGTTTTAGGGTTGTTTACCTAGAACCTTCCACCCCGAACGTATGCTTGCAGATCTGTCGGTGGCATTCTGCGGGCCACACCCGTTCCCTCCTTGAGAGACGATTTTTGCTGAGGAGGAATGTGAGGCATGACGTCAAGCTACAGGGCCCCAAACGATCCTAGGCAATGCCCAGGACGTCACAGGAGAAAAGGACATAAGGAAAGGAGTTTCACACTTTTTAAGCAGCAAGAAGAGTTATGCAACATCGACAGAACTCTCGCAAATTGCACTAAGGCGGTTCTGAAAGCACAAAGAATACTGCAGGCTGTATAGAATGAACCCATGTAACCGATGAACCTGTGAGCATTGAATGACGGGCAAGTCACTGACACTTTGGAAAAAAAAAACCCAGATAATCAAAGAGGAGTACCCATGGAGCCTTATCTTCTACACGTAACCCAAGTCCTGCGGTGAACGCAGAGCGGGACGGCCGCGTAAAAAAAACGGGCCACAGAAAAACCGGCAGTGGTCTCGCGGCATTCCGCTGATTCGTCTAGAGCAAGACGATCCTGACAAAATGTTTGAAATTCTTTTGAAAAGGTGCCACAAATGAGCAGCCGCTGTCGCATGAGCAGATCACAGAAATGTTACCTTTGATCCCAGAATGTCCAGGAAAAAAGGGAAGGGGGTGGAAGCATGTTGTCACTGTAAACACTGCCGGAGTTAACACTAAAACAATGGGTCGTTTCTGCACTTAGGCGCATAGTTGTAACACTCATTTTCACACCTTTCTCTCCATTAAGATGATCCTTTGCTATATTCCTAATGTTGCGCAATACAGAGTTTCATCACTAGTGTAGATTGCGGTCAGTCGAAAGATAGATAAATATGTATGAAAATTAACACATGGATATCTGTTATGTGTAGAACACAACCTATAGTCCAACCTTTCTTGTTCTGACACCCAGTATTTGAATTAATCGCAGAATCCACCAAACATGTGATGCAATGGGGAAATGAGGCAGAGTGAACTTAGGTCAAGAACCTGGAGCCAAGGCTAGCCTGGAGAACAGGCGATAACAGGCCCGTCCTCTAACCAGTTCAGTAGAGCTCTGCCAAAATTAAAGCCTGCTGGTACATTCTTAGTGGCAACAGGTCACATAACTCTTGTAAAGACTTACATCTCGGTTTTCAACCGGGTAACGGTTAAGAGCCTATCTTAACAACATACAGCTCTTTTTTTGGGGGTCATACTTTGCGCTAACTTTTTTATTTGTATTTTTTAATTTAATTTTAGTTTCTGTTCATTTGGCCTCTGTCCTAGAAAATCTCAAAAATGTCTTTCAGGGCTGATTAAATTACTAACCGAACTAACTGCAGTGTTACCAATGGATCCTAATACGATACCTTATAATAGATTCTTTGCAAGGATACTGAAATATAACACAATGCTGATGCAAGAGAGTATACGTGGCACTTCTCTTTATTTCTTTTTAGTTCCTTTTTTACAAGAGTATTGATGCAGACTTACCTCAGACTTATGCAGACTTACCTCAAATACAATATCATTATTCTGATGAAAAGTTGTCTGTGCCTAAGTGAACTCAGGTTAAACATAATGGTGGAACTATTGAATGATGCCCTTTTTAAAAGCTTTTGGTAATAATGAACCTGTCACCTTTTTATGGAAGCCGGACACAAAAGGCACACTGCATTTGTAAATGATTTATAGTGACTCAAAGAAAATCATGAAATTGTCGGTTCCACTGAACAATTATTACAGTTACAGCAAAAGAAAATAAAAAATGCAATAGTCACTATGCTAAAAGGACTGAGAGTACAGTGTGAACCACATTCATGATATTAATTATGTGAACTAGGTTTATAATGAATTCATCGTTTTATTATTTCCCTATTTATATATATATATGTATGTGTGTGTGTGTGTGTGTGTGTGTGTGTGTGTGTGGTCATCATGTTAAAAACCCCAACGTCATTTCAAAAACTCAGTTCAGTTCAGTCAAAAAAAAAAAGAAAATACCTGAAAGTGTTTTGCTTACATGCTCGCAATAACAATCAAACTGTGTGCAGGTCTGTTAGAGCTAACCCACGCGAGCATTCGAGTCAACAATGGCAGAACTGTAGGGCATCGGCGCGGAACGTAACCATCGTCCATACCACTCTATAATACCGAAAAGGCACTATGACCAGAGGTATATTAAGCAATCGCACCCAATGTGTGTGTGTGTGTGTGTGTGTGAGCGCGAATACACGCGCTCGTATTAGAGGCTTTTGAAGGTGTTCATTAACTTTTGTACAATGTCAGCTGAGGTGATGCTCTGGGCAACATGACAAGATAAAAGACGTGCAAAGGTGTATATATACGATAGTGAATTTTAATGTATCCGGTATATCCACTGCGTTTTTGGTAACAATGACAAAACCGAGCATCTATGCGGTTCTCCAGTGCCTGTAGTTTGCGTGATAAACTTCAATCAGCCGTCTCATTAAACACAACACGGCCACAACACGAGGCTGAAACAATTACTAGTCTAATGCAAAACAATTAATAAACATATATCAAGAGTGCGTACTTTTGACATATATTGCTTACATACAGTCGAAATAAGACACTGCTACTTAGCTAGGAAAATGTAAAATACATTTGTCAAATTTTAATTCAAGATTTAAATTGCTGGCTATACTGGATTTCGACTCACCTTCTCTTCTCATGCCGACTTTAAGGCACTTCTTCAAGCGGCAGTACTGGCATTGGTTTCGATGGTGCTGGTCTACGGGGCAGTCGCGATTTCCCCGGCAGGTGTAACTTAGATTCCGTCGCACTGAGCGCTTGAAAAAGCTCTTACAACCCTCGCAGGTGAACTGGCCGTAGTGCTTGCCGCTAGACTTGTCCCCGCACACCATGCAGTCCACGTTAGGTATTTTGTCTCCAGAAATGGCATCGTTCCCTGAAGTGGAACCAGACGGTGTTCCTGGAGTCCCCCCGGACTCCTGACTGCAAATCTGGAGCTGGGACCCAGGGTCTGCAGAAATGTTCTCTTGCCACTGCGTTACTACCATTGCCATGCTATCCTGAAACACGTTGCAAAACTACAAATGTACAGTCCGTAGAGTGGGGAGGAGATACGGATCCGTTCTGACGTGTTGCGAAAAAACAATAGGCTACTGAGAGAAAAAGGCTTCCGTCTTGTTTAAAAAACGCAGCTCTGCCTACACAAGCTATGTTTATCGAAAATTGTAATACTTTCATTAACTTTCCCCCCCAAAAAATGTATTGACATTGAGTTCCAACAGTGCACATACACGACGTCACACCGACACGAACAATGTTTTTGTACGTGAATTTTAATTGCGGAAATCCAATGGACAAGCAGAAACACGCAGGCATGGAAGTATTCCTACAGTCCCAAGAAGAGTCCGTGAACCAATGCCGAGACAGTCGACAGGCGAAGTTGCTTTGGTCCTGAGATGGTAACGTTTGAGGGCAAGAAAGGAAAATAAAATTAATGATGCGTCATTCTCTACAAAGAAATATATAACAAACATCTGCTTTACACATACATAAGTACGCGTACAAATATATAGAAAATATGAATAATATCGGGTTCTCTTCTCATGATTTCCTAATTTGTTTCCTGATTTACCAAAAAAAAAAATCGAAACAACTCTTTTTCTTTGCCCCTTTTGACAAATCGAATCAAAGTATGTTGACCCGCGAATGCCCTGCAATACTATTAGAGTTGAGGGTCATACTTCTGATACATCTGCTCCTTCAGAAACATTGCAATACACGTGAATTGCCCTTTAAAAACTAAATTCACAACATAAAATAATCTGAATACCCAAAGAGAGGGGAGTCGCGTAAATATGTTTAGTCGAAACGTTAAACACGAGGTCCGAAAAAAAAAAAGAATGTGCTAAGCAGCAAAACGAAGAAAAAAACATTAAGTCAAGCGCATTTCACCCGTTGACTGTCGGTACCATCTCAGAGAAATGTAGTTCAGAATCTGGTGAAAGTGACACTAAACAGCAGTGCATGCCCTCAACCCGCTGGGGTGCCTTCCTTATAAGGACATAACCACCATATAAGGCCAAGATCCCTGTTCTCAATACTTGGAGCTGCTAACGCCATGGGTTTTTCAATTGGCTAGGAAAGGCCCAAGGCGAAAAGTTTTGTCCAATTGGACCCCGGTAATGTAATTTTCCTGGTTCTGACTGATAAAGAGTTTTAATACATTGCGGGTGTAAAAATGCAGGACACAGCTTTAGAGAGATAATTCCTCTCAGATAAAATGATTAATCTTAATAAAAAAATGTTTTTAACGTTTAGCAATGTAAAAATGTAATCATCAAACAATTTTGGTGGAGAAGCTAATACATTAAAAAGGCAATAGGTTAATTAAGTGATGTTCATAGGTTTAAGTGGCGCGTTATATAACTAGCGCTCCGTTCGAGGGTTCACACACTTAGATAAGTGAATGAGTGTTAGGAAAAAATATTATTATATATTATATATAATAATATAAATATAGTAAATTTTCCATCAGGACCTTTAGTTTTAAAAAGACATTTTTAGAGGAAGGAAATTCAGCGGGAAATTAATGGTGAAATGAACGAATCTGAAACTATTAGTTTCTGCATTCTCCCTGTACTCTGAACAACTAAACAGGGACATACGCCGCGCTGTT
Source organism: Hiodon alosoides (assembly GCA_025775065.1). Taxonomy (NCBI): domain Eukaryota; kingdom Metazoa; phylum Chordata; class Actinopteri; order Hiodontiformes; family Hiodontidae; genus Hiodon; species Hiodon alosoides. The sequence continues at coordinate 7,422 of JAOYSI010062638.1, read as the reverse complement.
ACGAAGCCTAAATCAAGAGGCCACGCTGTTTACCCTGGGGTCAAGCTTACAACTTGTTGGCGACAAACGTGTATTCAAAAAAACATTACCCTTTAATGGGGCCATCACATTCCAAATGTTTGCTGTTTGTTATTCATTTATTTTCAAAGAATGACAAAGTGCCAATAGGAGACGAGCAATGAAAATGTTTCTCCTATTTGGGTTTTTAAATGAAGGTGTAATTATGTTCCCAGGTTTTTACACAAACTAAAACAAAGGAATTTAAAGTAAAGTATTACTGAAAAAAATCAGTTGTAAAATTATTGCCGGAAAAAACTAAAAAATACGATGACTATGATGATGATTATTATTATAGTAGTAGTAGTAGTAGTAGTAGTAGTAGTAGAAGTAGTAGTAGTAGTAATAATAGGAGTAGTAGTGACCACAATAATTTGTATTAAATGATTTAACGTATCACAACGCCAGCTTTGAATGTTTTCTATAATAGGTTTTACTGTAAAATACAATTCATATTTTGCATATTTATAACGTCCAAATAAATTCTGCTCATGTGAGATTAAGTCGAAAGATCTGGCCTTGAACGAGATAAACAGAACAGGCCAACTGTATCTGCTTGGAAATAGTAAATAAAAAATAATACACAAAGTCAATGAATGTGTCCTGAAGCTAAATGATCCAATAATATAAAAAGCAGCGAATCGAGACTCCGTTAACCTGTAAAAACGTCCCTGACCTATCGCACACAGAAGCTTTTTTTTATTTGAGATCAAACCTTTCTGCATTTTTCATTGTTGGCACGACTATAATAAACGAATAAGGCATAACACAATTTTAGTAGCATTATTTGGCCTCTAAATTCACACGAATGAACTATGCGTTTCTTTTTTTTTTTCGTGTAGTGGTTGAATATTGTACCTAAATGAATGGACGAGCGAACAAATCCTCCGTAATGTTACTTTTTAATAAAAAAAATAGGAGCAACTATAAGTTAAGGAAAACTGCTACTATTTTTCAACATGCGAATTTCTGTGTTAAAATTGATTAGTCCTGCAATTCTTCACAAATAAAGAGATGATTAAATTATGATAACGGAAAACAATTATGGTACGCATTAAGCGGAGTAGGGTCATTTATTCGACCTTTTTGGGTAGGAAATGAATACTGTTGTGGATATTTTCTGTTCTCCTCTTTATTAATGATATGGACATCGTTAGCCATGTTTGTTAGTCTGACATAATGTGCAGGAAGTGCTGAATATAAATTTAGTAAAGTAGATTATCCTTAAACCTAACCTAACATCCATAATATTTATAATGAGGTTAAAACAAAGCCAATGGGCCTTTCTCTTGGGCACCCTGTCACAGATCAAGTGAAGAAATCACTGTCCTAGGTCCCTAAATTACACAGGTCAGAAATTAAGGAATTAATCATAACTATGTCGGTTTTTTAAAGTGTGCTGGACACCATGCTGTGATCCCAAATTAACAGTAAAAGTGGTACTTTTTTTTAATTGAACCCTTCCCCTGTGTCTTGGATTTAGCGTGTGTCAACCAAGATGGAATTACAAACCAACAGGATACCATGCAGGTAGATTCTTCAGGATGAAGGTCAGTGAGTTCGGGTGACAGAGGCTTGGAATGATTTTGATAGCAGGGTGTTGAAATATGCCAAAGAGAAACATCTTTTTAAATGAATACCCTGGCTTTCCACGGGTCAGAAAAGTTTGCGAAAGAGAGAAACAATGTCGCTAAATAAGCTAAACTGAAAGTCAAGGAACCTGAGAGTCAAGGAACTGTGTATAATCAAAATAACAACAAAGATGGGTGTCGGTACACGCTCCGTGACTTATGACCGCAGCAACTGGCAGAGTGAGCCTGAAAGGGGGGTGGTGTTAAACACAGCTGCACAGTGTGTCCCAGAAAGGCTGGGACCGCTGATTCGCTGGATAATTTATGGGGGCTTTTTCATTGTGTGGCCCACAATGCCGCGCTGCTTCTCCTGAAACTAAATACAGCCTGCCTCGAAGGGGAACTCATAAACAAGCCTGTCGGTTATTTAAATGAGGACAGGGTAAAATTTGGATCAGTGCTCCACCGTGTTCACCAGGCAGATGCCCGTGTTCGGTGCGTTGGTATTGACAGGGCTGGGAAGGACCTGAAACTCTGCTCGTGAAAGATTCTGAGGTTGACAGTTACTTATTTCAATAGCCGATGCAAAGTAAAAAGAATCTATGCAGCATATACGTCTTGTTTCTAACATTTAGTGATTATAATTGTCATACTGTATTGTTTGTTTTACTAAAACAAACCCCAAACCCTCATGCCCAGCTTTAGAAGGTTAAGTCCCGCGTTAAGTCTCCATTCACAGCACTAGAGCTTGTTTGTGTGTGCAGTGATTTGTACAAGATGTCTGCGGTGTCTGTTTGGGTTATAATTTATATGGTAGATCTTAGCATTTTTGTGCATACTATTTCCTACAGCTGATTGGGGTCAATTGGGAGGTTAAACATTGAGAAGCATGACGTCTTAAACCAAGATTTATTTATTTCTGCTCTGACCCTCCGGGCTTGTTTTCTCTCACCCCGATGTCCCCTGGATTTATTTAGTTGTTTATTTGTGGCAAGGGATCACTAGTTCACCCCTTCATTTTTCTTTCCTGTTTGTGAACTAAGGACACATTTTTTATCAGCGTTCTCAGTGGATTTGCTGTTATTACAGAAACTCCAATTACATTCAGGAGAAAGTTCTTCTTAACAAATGTTTTCTTAACTTTACTTGTCTTATCTGGTAAAGTTTCTCATTAAATAATGAAACTTAATTAACTTCTTCTAGTCTTTTGGATATTTTAAAAGAAAAAGGGTAACTGACTAATACGCTAAATAAAAATGTGAAAAGGTGAAAAAAAATGTATCTTCAAATTAACTTGCCTCTCACTATTTTTTTCATAATTGAATTAAACTAGATTTCGGAGTTTGAGGTGAAAGACATTTTCCCAATCCCATGAAGACATTAACACCAGTACATTCATGAATAATGAAATACATTGTAAAACATATACACAACACTTGTGAAGTTAGTAAGTGAACTGACATTAGGAAAAAGTTGTGGGCCTTATCTCGGATGCTATAAGTGGAATGTTATCCAAGCGCGACTTGACACGTCTCTGAGGCCGGAGGGGGTCTTCACCTTTGCACCCATGCTTCAAAACTAGGAAGATGAGGAAGGCAGGAGGGTTGTTTCCGAAGCTCGGTCTCTGTTTTGCCATTCAAAGCATGTCATTTCAATGAAAATACTTTCAGACGGAACCTAAGACACAGAACTGACAAAGCGCGAGGGAGGCAGAGGAAGTCCTTTCTTTGAAACTTAGAAAGTATAAAAAAATATGCTTCCCTTAAAGATCAATTATTTGTCCACAATGTCTGGACCTTCAGCAGACATATATATTTTCAAGAGATGTGTAAGAGCGGCCGGTGCAGGATATTGCCACCCACTACCTAAATCAGTAAGCATGGCTACCTTCTGATGCTACTACATAAAGATACACACATCAGCTGTTTGCTAACCAGCTTAACCGCACACACACACATGTGAGGTGTGTATGTGAGTGTCAGAATGTATCTGGATAGAGCCCTCTGACCAGCTCAGCCAGCAAAGGCACTTTCTGAGCACTGGTTGGTCCTTACGATCCAGTGACCTTAGACTCTGCAGATCCCGACACTGCCAAATGTGCCTGGGAGTGAGTCTGTCCGTGGTGGTGAAAGGTTAACAGAACGGATGAGAGGGAGTAGGTAGGGCGTCTCTCAGCTCCTCACCAAATGTGTTACGGCTTGAAGGCGGCTTGGTCGAGGAATTAAGCAACTTACTTTCTCCTGTGTGGTCGAGGGGTATGCAGCTTGGTTGAGAGATCTTTACACATGTTGTTTCAAGGTCTACGGTTGTGAATGCCTTGTCCTCCTTATTTCACAAGAGTTTTGCAAGGATGACAAATGCCTTGTCTGTGACAATGCAACTAAAACCATAATCAAGATGGGTGTGGCTAGAGAGAATATGGACTGGAAATACATGACCCGAATCCCCGAGGAAGCAGTGAGTGGCCGTATACGAGACTATGCATGATCAAGCCTAAAGCGTATGACCAAATTTGCACAACGGCAAAAGATTCTGATGTTTGAAAACAAAAAACATGATTGCTTTCAAATTACTTTCTAATCTCACCGTCAATTTCACCATAAATCTGGTGAGGGATATCTGGACACCTCTTTTCTATGTTTGGCTAACCAAAAACACAAAATTGTGCTTCAGTGAACACCAGTTTAATTAAAATGAGAAAAGTGAACCTTGCGTAATTGCACTGTGAAGCCTCATTTCAGAACTCTTGACTGCTAAAACATTCATATCAGATTCCCAACATGTGTCATTTCTCTGGACTGCCCTGTAAACCTCCACCAGTGGGGGATAGCAGAGTCCCTGAAGCTTTTACCATCAGACACCTTCAGGAGAGCTGCCCCATCTGCGTGTATTTTATGCTCAGCGCTGAGACCTTTGTAGCTCGCCCGTGCTGAGGAAGAAAAGGCCAAATTCCCTGGTTTTTAAACTCTCAGGTGGTGGTCCTTAACCCGCTCTCATTCTTACTCATTCCCTGTCCTTCTCAGTCCCAATAAAACCTCTGACCACCATCTGACCTTTAATGGTCCCTCCAAACCTTCTCTCTCCGCTACTGCCAGAGCCTTCTGCTGACCAATGAGAGGCAACAGCTGAGGGGGAGAGCGGGGTGGGGAGCAGGGGTCACAGGGGTCATGGCACTGGTAAAGTCATCGCTGGGGCTCCAACGTGGGGCGTCAGCTCTCTCTTCAAAGGCAGCCGCCACGTCTGGGGCCTGCCCCAATGGCCCCACTGTTCCTGGGCTGGCAGGGGTCGAGGCATGTTAGGGTGTAATAAAGTGATACCAGGTGTCTAACTGAGCTTCACCAACCGGGCCCCCGTCTCACGCCGTATGAGCTTTCCGGGAGATAAAATGCGAAAAGAAGTCAGAGCGAACTGCGGTCGCAGATCTGACACAGTCCGTATCACTGACTGCCTAAATAGGGCCAGGGTGGTAAGTACTTTCCAAACCCGTTCACTGTCAAACGATTGGGGGCGGGGGGGGTCGTTAACAAAGTGGGTAACCGGGCCTGTGATGTAAGGTAGTACGTGACGCTGTCAAACATTCTTCAAACCGTCAAGCTGGAGTCACATCCAGGCTTGAATGGTGACACGAGCGGGGACCCGGGAGAGGGTGGGTGGAAAAGGCAGTCCTTGAATAACTGCGAAGATCAGGCCGGGTGAATGGGAGTCATTATGGTGAGAGCAAATCGACTCTGACAACAAGTGAAGAGCAAACAGAAGGACGCTGTCAGCGAACAAGTGCCATTTCCACCGTGGTGTTAAGTAAGGGGAGGTGGGGGGGGGGGCGCCGTTGTGTTTCGCTTTTGTATTTTCATTCCCCCTCAAAGCCGCGGCTGAACGAGGGGGCCTTAATTAACACTAATTAACATCAACGACAGGCAAGGGGCCATTAGTCCAGCTAATCCGGGGTTTATGTTTTTCCTCCTGGTACCCTGCTGGCCAATTCTCACCGGAATCCCAGAAAGGGCGCATTGTGGAGCCCGGCTTCAAAGCCTTCCTCTCAACCCTACGAGCTGCACCATTAGTCAGGGCTGGATGCTGGTAGCGCATAACTCACAAGGCCCAGGCTTAGTGTCAAGCCACACGAGTCTGCACCTACGCCCTGGATTCATCAATGACTCGCCGGGCTCCTTCTAACCCCCTATTTAAGCACTAGAACAGAAGTGAAAGGGAAAATGGGATCTGATACTGTAAATGACTGCTTTAGCAAAGGACCCTATTCAGACGGTTTCTGGAAAGGGAGCGATTGTGACTGAAAGGGGGAGGGCTTTTCTCCGAGGTTCAGGGCCTGACCTTTTCTGTGTTTTCTGTGTGACTTTCCTGTTCTTTCTGCCAGCGTATCACAATGTCGAGGCTGCTGGAACATCTGAGGGCAACACTAAGCACAGAGCCTTGATGGTGTAAAATGAACGACCTCTCTCCGACCGCCTTAGTGAACTACTCCAATACACATGGAAATATCTCCTAATGAAAAACTAGCAGTGTAAAATTAATAAGCGATCAATCCAAAAAGATAGAATTTATGTCAGGATTGCTGTGCAGCAAATTGCATTGTACTGCTTCTATTTTATAGCTACATTGTATTTTGCAAAAGAGTAATTACCCAGCTGCAGAATTCATGTGGTCGTTATAATGTAACTTCCTGTAATATTCGAGTCATACACTAACACTAGAAGATTAAAACACTGGATTTGTAAATGCCATGTGCCAGAGTTGAGCCACATCACTACGTTTGTGGGGTCGCACGTAAAGATAATTATGGGGAGGGAGCTGTTTTCACCATGACCGGTCCTGGACACGCCCATTTGAATTCTTTTAATTTGTCAAATGAATGACTGAAAACAGATGTTGGTTAATGACCAATCACATAGTTACCCATAGACATGCGATCACTTAGGTCTGTGCCTGCTCGTTCCACAAGGAATACAAACAAGGCAAACCTTCTGGTAAATGAACAACAAAGAGGTGCTCTTCACTGTACCATCTGAATGATTCTGAAGAGAGAAGGTTCACTGGAAGTTTATTGTCATTTATTGTATTGACTTCAAGTTTTCACGCAAAGCTGGATTTCATATAAAGGCTATTTGTCTAAACTAAAACAGTTGAATGAGTGGCAAGCAAAGTTTTGACATAATATTTGAAGAGAAAAGATTTCTCATATATACTTATTTTCATAAAAATTAGATACTTATTTTAAACTTAATTACCCTTGAAAACAGAGTTACTTTAAGAAGATTCTGTCCAGGGAGTGATTTATAAGAAGGAACACCCTACTCCCCCTCCACACACACACTAAATCACACACTCACGCACCCTTTCACAATGGTGGTGGTGTGGACTGCTGCTTAAGACAAAAAAACTAGGGATCTCAATTTTAAGCCTCATGAACAATTACAACTATGAGAGCAGCATTTTAGGTCAAGCTTGTCTGATAAGACTGTGCAAGAGGTACTTTGTAGTAGGAAATGCTCTGAAGTGATGATTTGGTTTAAGTTACCGCTCTGAAGAGGCGCAATAAAGTACAACAAGCACCTACCCCTCCAGCAGAGAACGCCCCCCTCCCCCCAAGCCTGTAACCCCATCTGTCGGCATGTGGCTTGAAATTCTTCAATCGCCCTGACATTTGACCCCTGACATTTTGGCAGCCTAGAGAAGAGAAGATGAAGTGTCCAGGCCTCTCTTTCCCAGCACAAAAAATCTCCTGTTCGTGCAGCCCAGGGGGGGGGGGGGGGGGGGGGGGGGGGGGGGGGGGGGGGGG
>JAOYSI010062628.1:0-23592 GCA_025775065.1 Hiodon alosoides | reverse complement strand
CCCCCCCCCCCCCCCCCCCCCCCCCCCCCCCCCCCCCCCCCCCCCCCCCCCCCCCCCCCCCCCCCCCCCCCCGAGGTATCTGTGTGTATATCTGTGAGTGTGTGCTTTTGGTAAGGTGAGTCAAAAGTGATTGACTGTTGATTGAGCTGCTTCTCCGTGCTCTGTGGAGAAAGAAAACACAGACACACATATAAATACGGAGGTCCATGCATGCACAGTACAAAATCAGTGTAAATATCTATGGTTGCACAGTCCTCAAAATGACTTCCACGGAAGGAGGTTGAGTTCCTGACTTTCTGATCACATCTCCAACAAAGAGAGGGTTCCAGTCCACTAATACGCACAGTTTATATCGCTAATGATTCATTATTCACAGCAATAAGGCAGTGATTTATTTCATGAATTTAAATTCAAGTGTTTTCTTCATTAAACTATATACAATCTTTCCTTATGTAATGTAAGACATTTCTGCATTTCTGCAAGTAATTTAAGTAACACTGCGAGCATGATTATTTGTAATTATAGGAAAACGACTTGTCGTTTCTAACAATCTAGGTTATGGTTCAGTTTTAAACCTGTTATAATTGTTTTAGTCCTACGCCTGGCTCAGTTAATGGAGGAGCAGTGTGGGTTCCCTACCAGTGACTATTGAGCAGGCATCGAAGGGCACCGTGTTGTAATGTCTAACCAATCAAATGGAGGGTGTCACTGCCGTCCGCTGCGTTGACCTCAGACAGCATGTCGGACGCTTTTAGCTCAACGAGCGTGACACAGTATAGCACGCAGCGAAACTCCCGATGCAGGGACGTTTATATGTGTGCGTGTGCGAATACGTTTATGTGTGCGTATGTTTGAAAAAGAATATGAGTGTGTGTGTGTGTGAGGAGAGAGACATGGGCTCAGATACATATGCCACAGGTTTTATCCATTTTCTCCTAAATTCCTGGATCCCACCTTGCATAGAGGTGATTATTTATTCAGGTATGCTAATGACATCATTAGTTCTTGACAGATGGAAATTAATAATTTTAGATAGCACCTTAATGAGTCTAGAGAAGCTGTGGCAGGGAGGGTCCAGCCGAGTGTGTGCGTGCCTGTGTGTCTGTCTCTTTCCTGGCCTCTTCATCCCCGCCAATCACTCTCACTCTTTCACTGATTGTCGTAGCTCCCTGGGTAAGGCAAAGAGACGCCTCTCCTGGTGTTCCTTCCCTACATAGCTGCTGTACCCTGCTGGGGCCCACTCTGCAGACACTCTGACTGTCTTCTGTCTGCCATCCAGCCACCACCTCCTGTTACCCAGGGTTACTCAAGGACCCATTGTCTTTCACTGCCTTTTTTAATTGAACAAACAGAGAGAGGGACTGTCCTAAGTGTGACTCTAAGGAGTGTTTTTGTTCCTCATTTTAACTCAGAAGAGTATGATAAAGATGTGGCAACTACAGTACAGGTGGGGAAAAAACAGAATAAATTACTTGCTTGTGAATAATTTGTCAGCCAATAAATAAATAAAATGCATTACTAATTAAATACATTCCTCCTGCTATGATAAATTAACTTTCAACATCAATTTTCTACATTTCAGGTTCAGAAACATATGTTATATTACTGCACAGGTCTGAAAGCGAGCAGATCAAAAAACACAAAATAACGACACAGAGGAGATCAGGAGTGTTTTTACCTATTGCGTGCTAAATAAAACCACAAAACAGTAGCCTCCCAAATAGGCAGCAAAGCTGACGTGGAACATCATTACAATGTCTCAGAAACGCTCTAGCAATGTGACAACACCATTAGGCATAACAGCACGGTCACTAAACATCTGCCAGGACAGATTTCACAGTGGGGTTGTGTGACCTCAGGGTGGACAAAATATGATAAAAAATATGATAAATTCTTTTGAACGCCCCCCCCCCCCCGCCACTCCCGCTTTGCTCGGCAGATTAAATAATCTAGCTGTGACAGTCTCTTTCGTTCCGTAGAACCCGTGATTTAAAATAGGTTGGTGTGACTTAATGCAGCACCACCCAGGCATGCTTTCATATCCTCCATAGAACCATAGACTTGTGGATTCAGGAAGATCGAGGACCAGTAAAAGAAGCCAGCTATGAAGCTGCCCCGAGGAGCAGTGTTCAATAACTTACCCTCCCCGCGTCTGCCTGTTCCTTCCACTCAGTCCCTCAGCCCCTGTTTCAGCATGTCCGTTTCCTGTGGTCCAGAGTTCCCAGTGAGCGTCCTGCTTGAGAATTCCCGTTGACCCTTCAGGGTCTGTTCTCTACGTTTCTCAGTGTCTCCTAAGGGCACCTGGCGGGAGCATGGTAATAAACTTCCTTCTGGGTAACAGTTGGAAGATGAAAGGCAGTAGCATACCCTTCACACACGTAAACAGGCATATAAACTCTCATCCAGCAACCCAGCCAAAAGACCCCCTACACAGCTGTCATCTGTGGCACACTTATGTTAATCTCTTTTGTGTTATTTTATCTTCCTTCATCCTCTTGTCTTTTCTGCCTCGCGGATTTGCACAATCCCAGCTGGAGTCTCAGATTTCTGTTTGCCGTCTCCTGGTTCTCTCCCTTTCTCTCTCACTCCCCCCCCACCTTCTCACATTTGTACACGGCTCCTCTGAGAACTTGACGTATCCTAAGATCAGCCGGGGGAGATGAGAAAGACTCCAAGAGTGAGAGAGGAGAGAGAGGGACCGTACAGAAAGTACAGGCAGCTGTTTTACAGAGTGAAGGCAGAGGAGCCAGCAGCTATTTCCCAGCAGAGTCACAGATCTGTCAGTTCTCCACAGTCCCTGGTTTAGAAGAGATTACAGAACTGAAGGGAAAAAGAGAGACTGGCGGGAGCCTGTGAAAGCTAAGGGTTTAGGAGACAAACAGAAGTGTGCAATGCCACCATTCACTCAATTTAAACAGAAGTTTTATTTCTTTGTTTTCTGAATCTACTGAATGTCACCTCAGAAATAATGAAGTACTGCGTGGGTATTTGATTTCTTTCTGCTTATACAGTTGTAAATTGACTGAAGCAGTTTAGCAGCAGTAACATGATTTATAAAGAACATTTTGGTTCAGACCACTCCCTTAACCATTTTGCCACACAGCTGTCCTGTAGTGCATGGTGTGTGAGTGTTGTCTTTGTGTTATGTGTGTTTTCTGTTTTTATGTTGTAGGTGATTGCCACCTGTGTGGTATGTGTGTGTGTTTGATGTGTTATGTGTCTACGTGTATTGTACGTGTTTACTGTCTGTGTTGTGTAGGATTAATGTCTGCATGTGCATATTGTGTATGTGAAACTGCATGTGTGTTGTATGTTTTTTGGGAGATTATTGTCTCTGTGTTGCGTGTGAGTACTGAATGTGTGTTGTGTGTATTGTGTAGGATTAATGTCTGCATGTGCAAATTGTGCATGAAATATGAATGTGTGTTATGTATATTTTGGGTGATTATTGTCTGTGTGTTGCGTGTGAGTACTGAATGTGAGTTGTATGCTGTGAATGATCACTGTATGTGTGGGACAATGTGAAGTTCATAGTATGGCAGTTACATATCTTGACTTCTGTAATTAAGACTTGCTGGATTCGACTGCTGGCGACAAGTGCATTTAATTGGAATAAGGTGACATATTCAAGTTCACAGGTTCAGTGTTTTTCCTAATAGGTTTAAAGGTGCACAAACATCTCCGCTGTGCTAACAAGCTCTCACCTTTTGTCTATAAATAGATGCATTTATGCTTGAAGGATAACCCAATGGCAGGATCTGAAATCTTTAAGTTCAGTTAAAAACTTAAATGAAACAGAAGTTTCCCTCAGTGTGAATATTGTCATTTTTCACATCAGTCAATCAGCTGTGAGGCCCCCTTGATCCCAGCAGGTAGCTTTGAAAGATCGCCTTTGTCCTTAGCTTTGTTCTTGTTTCTCCATATTATTGCCTGGGCTTTCTGTTGAGGGAAAGGATTGTTCGAAGGAACAACTATTTTATGGGAACTTTTTCGAGTACATCAGTGTCAAAGTGCATTCTACGTTTAAACATAATTGGAGATAAATGTACATTGAGGGGATGATTCCGATGTCATCGTTGGATGAAAGAATTCATGACACTGCACTGAAATTACAAAAAGATCCCCTTTCCTTCCATTTTGAATGCCATTTTTCACAAGTGTTATGAAGTGAATATTGTTTGCCTTCTGTTTGCCAAGATTCATTTGAATAACATGAATAATAAAATGATTAATTCAGTTATTGTTTGTTCTGTTTGTTCTATAAAACTATATTATGTCAGTTCCTTAATTAATAAAGAAGCAGTAAAATCAGCATACGCAGGAAGCCCCCGGACCAGGATTTGGAACTGCTCAAGAGGCCTTTTTCAACACAAGAAAATCAGGTCAAATGCAGACCAGCAAAATGTATATTGATTTACATAAGCCAGCAAACCATGATATGCTTTCAAACAAAATGTATTAACCACCAAATCAGTGGATATCTTCAGCCCACATTGCATTTCGCACCACGGTTGACACTGAAGGGCTTGGCCAAGTTTATACATATAATATTTTTATATATATATATTGTGTTTTTTCTGTTTTAATATACACTATATCTAAGTGTATATGTATCCATTTCACTACTTATGTTTTGTCTAATCTTCATACAACCTTATGATTAATGATTAATTAATGCTTGATCACACATCTATATATATTTATCGCATAATCAATAGAGTAATTAATCAATATATTAATTTGTACACCAATCTGTATACCCATCATATTACTGTATGATCACTCACATCAATTCCCTTGTTATGATTCCTAAATACATTTGAATGTATTTTTTGCATTTATTACGTGAGTGTTCGAATGCATTATGCAAAGGAGGATTTCAGTAGAAATCCAGCATGAAATTTTCGATTTGGTTTCAAATTGTTGACAAAAGCTCACAAGGTTCGAAAGTGGTTATTTGAACTAAATTAAATAAAAGTTATTATAAAATGAATGGTTAAACGCACAAAGTACATTCTTGTGATAATTAGTGAAATCATAGAAAATTTATGAGTGGCATGATGGAGGCACTGTGGGTGTCAGCAGCGGGGCCTTGACGGGCCGCACATTCTGTGGGAGACGGGATTGTTCAGGCAATGCCCTATCGGTTCCCATGGTTGCGCTGCAAGTGCACCCAAGCCTTCACATCACACTACCTCATGTGATTGAATGAAATTTGTGCAGACAAATGTTATGTCAAGTTCTTCTGAGATGCCACATAAGAGGGGATAATGGTTATGATGGGAGACTGGATCTTGATGCTTTATTGGTGTGGTTGTCTCGGGGGCGTGCATGCCCACGCACATTGGTAGGAAACTTTGTGGACTGCAACTTTGTCTCCATGCCTGATTGCCGTTGCATCTTTCTGACTCCTGAGAAATCCCTAACATCACCCTTACCAAGGACCCTTGAAGACACCTACATTTGTCCAGTATGTATTTTAAAGCTAACAGCAAAGATAACCAAGATATAATTAAAATATCAAGGAAAAGCCAAATAGAAAAACGTTGTTTATATCACAGATTTTAAAAAAATTCTTCATGCACAGTAGTTCTCTACAATGTTCTTACGAGTTGGAACTATTGTATATGTACAATAGTAACTCATGACTAAACCTATACAACGTGTGGACCGCAAAGATTTAAGTTCCGTAAACCAGCGGTTCTTAACCCTGTCTTTCTAGTTTCTGTCCCCCGCTGCTCTCAACTGCTTAATTGAATTCTTAATTTAATGGATGTGCCGAATGAGAGCTTTTTAATTATTTGAAACAGTTGTAGATTTTAAGTAGTAAAATTAAGCACATTAAATTTACTTATTAGTCATATTAAGCTCGGTTGGAACAAAAACCAGGGGACCAGGATTGGGAACCACTGCCTTAGACCGCCACGCAACATTGCTGACAGGAGAGACTATTAACTATTAACAGACGGAGCGTAGGAAGGGCTATAAACAAGTAACTGCGAGTTACATATTACAGTCATTTATAACATGAACGAGGACTCCGTATCTGTGTCTTGTGGTAACCCGGGGTAAAGCAGAGCTATTCAGGAGATAGCAACGTTGGTCTCGTCTGACCACTTGTTTTTTATGTTTGCAAGTTACATTGCGTGCGTGTCCCAGAAGCGTGAACTCGCTTTCTCGCAGGATTTATGCGTAAGTTAATGCACATTGATTACATAATAAAGTTTAAAGAGATTAATTGACACAGACAATTTTTTTTTAAAGCAGCGACGTTTTTGCAATCTTCACTACTGTTTTTCTTTGGAGTGCGGTCAGTGGCCCATATACTTTACTGCACGCTCGACGATTGGCGCACATCGAAAACGCCTCTAAAATGTGTTAAGAACGTGTTCACTGCAGCTCAGCCTTTAAGGCTCGGTAATAAATCGTTTAATCCTAAAAACAACCTTTCATTTGATGCATTGAGGTATTTTAATTTACAGGATAGCGTTGGGAATATACCTCGACATGTGGCTAACTAATGTTTAAGACCCATTGAGTTCGTATACCTACATTACAAAACACATTATAAAGTCATAAATACGAGTACATTTTTTTCCGGTTACTACTATATATAATTTTATGTCTTGTATATAACCGTACTTAATTTAATTGGGCGCTTGAAGTTAATTCGTCGCATTTTTGCACGCATTGCTATGGCTTTAGATTTAACTATATGGGCGCCAGCCTATTATCCGAACACTCCGCGTTAATGCCTATTATTTGGATCCCAATGACGTTGTTGCTAGGAACCGTTATGTTGTCGTTTTTGTGGTGGTTAGAAAAACTTAAAGCCCTACGATGCCACCTACTGTGGATTCTGTGTCTGGGTCCGGAGAGAAACATGGCAGATTACCATTTTCATTGCGTTCACGTAATCTAAAGGACAAGTAACCTCTCATGAATTAAATCTATATTAAGCAATTACTCAAAAGCAATTAATTTCACAACAAAGATCATCGTTGGAGTGGATGAACTTTCTAAATTGCAGAAATTAAGCAACAGGAATATCAACTCATCAAATCCACCACATTCCTCAGATTATTTGTTTTAACATACGGATACTATTTATTAGAGTGACTAACTAAAGCACCATCATTTCCTAGCTGTGACCCTATTGGCCACTATTAATTATTAACGACGCTCATTAGACCTCTCTGATGCGCTCGAGTGCCAGGGTCGAGAGGGATCACGGTGTTTATTTTAAATACAATGGCACAAACAAAATTCGAAATGTAGTCTTCAGTGATCCCATTCACCGGATCATGAAAAAGAAACTAAAATAGTAAATTAACTAAATTGCCCGCAGTAGGGAAAACAATAGAGGTTCGTCGTTTACTTTGCTTGCTTTTAACAATGAATCTCCGCGGCTGGAAAATCTGGCGGTTTCCCGCATTCGCAGTCTGTGACGCTCCATTTATACATTTGTTTATTTTCTTTCTTTCCCCTTTGCTTTTGAAATCTAAAAATGGGTTGTAAGTGGTATCAGTCCTGGGACCGGACGTGACTTCCCCGCATTCCGCACGTGCCTGCTCCGCGGATCCACGTTATTCGGGGCGAGACGCGGCAAACTCCCAGTTGCACATGTCCGGGAGTAGGCTACATGCCACATCTCATGTCGTGTCTTTTCTATCCATGTTTGAAGAATATTTCGATCGAACTAATCTATCCAGAAAATGGTAAGGTAACAGATTGAACATCACTGGAAATAAGTGAAAATTAAAATGTTCCCCCATAAAGCAGTGGAGTGGCACGGTTATCATGGCTTTCAAGTAATGTAGTACGAAGATCCCATCAGATCCCCATGCCAACGGGTAAAAATGAAGTCGCTGCACTTCTTTCCACTGCTCGGTAAAAATGGCCCTTTTCTGATGGGTTAGAAAATGAAGAGAAAGCCACAGGTAGGCTGCTCTAATGAAGAACCAACTAGCATTCCTGGTTGACTGACTGAGTTTGATGATCGTGATATCCATCCCGTGTGAATTAGCTGACGTGATTCAAAGTTTTCTGGGTGAGTCAGATTTGTTCATGTGCTTTAATTGTGCAGCAGGTAACCAAAACTCTTCCCGCATTCAGTACAGCAGCATGGTTTCTGTACTATGTGAACTATGTTGATATACTTTAAATTGCCCTAAACAATGGAGGGAATCGGGGAAAATGGAAGCTCTTTTTACAGTGGTATTTAAATGTACTAATCGATAGAAGCTCCTCATACACTCATTGGAAAAAAATGTAGTTTCTCTCCTGTATGAATTAACTGATGTGTTTTGAAGTTTAAGGAAATAAAACTTTCACACATTAATTGCATTATTTATTACCTCCTGTGTATTGTTTTGATCTTTCAAATGATCCAATCAACTGCAATGCATTCCACATTTTGTTTTCTTCTGTGTGACCTATAAAGAGTCTATGCCCTTTAAAACCTTTTAATTTATTCCTATTTTCACAGGAGTATGGTTTGTCTTTTGTGTGAATTTGCATTTCAGCATTTCAGATCGCTAACCACATTTGCACTTGATCATGCGCTAACATGTGGTACTGATGTATTAATAGGGTCGTTTCAAACAAACTTTCCTTTGCAAATTTAAGCAGTTCAAATGGCAAATGGGACCTGTGCACAATGCCTTCTTAAATTAGATCATTGATATTTCCCAAATCTGCATTTTCTAAGCTTTCCTTTGAGTTATATTATGTCATTATATATTATCAAATACCTTTTTATTATATGAAAAACTAATAATTGTAGAAATGATAGTCATCCTTGTGTATTTCTGTTTATGTTCCGTAATTTATTGGCAATAAAAATTAACTTATTTGGCCAACATTTGAGAGGAATACACCAACTTTTAGATATAATTTGTGGTTAAAATGTATAAATGAGTAACTTGTGTTCCTGTCAAATAAGATATATGAACCAACACTAACAGGTAATTTTCCTTCAAGAAGCCTGAGAATTCCGCCTTCAGATCAACAGCCTGCAAGCTCAGTGAAGAAGCCTTGGCCTTCTTCAGTGTGCGGTCGATTGCACTCTGGAGAACCTTCCCGCCGGTGATTTTCTGATAAAGTCGCAAAAGCTTTGACGCATCATCGGTGATCCAACGCACTGGAAGCACCCTTAATGTCCCGATGGCGTACTGTCAGTGCATCAACGAGGCATTGACGATTCCTAATGCCTTATCACCGGCATCTACGCTTCGCCAACATTTTCGTGCCTTGGAAGTTACCACATGGTAGCTTACCAGGATAAGATATTTGGCTGCGCTTCAGGGGTGCCTGGGATCGGAGCAGGTGAGTGAGCTCCAGCTCATCCTCAGGTCCCGTCTGATGCTTGAAGAAGGCATAAGCCATGCAACAGGCTGAAGCAAGCTAAACTGACAAGACGCCAACGTTATTTGGTTCCCCGATTATGCCAGACTTTACTTTCTGGCCTGTGTTGGAAGGCCAACTAAAACAGTCTGAAGAAGCTAAGGAGGCCACAAAAGTCTTTGTAGGCGTTGCATCGAGTAGGCAGGTGGCTTGGAAGCAATGACCTACAAAGGTAGTGATCAGGCCACAATGGTGCCCTCCACAGAGGGCTAAGAAGCAGCCTTTAAGAGAGGTGGATGGTTCTGCGCAACGTTATGGCCGATGATCGCCACGGATTCCTACAACTACGGTTGGGGTGGCATGTGGATCGCACCACACGTGGGGGCCCCAGTGGTGCAATCGCACAATTGCCCAATCTCCGGGACCTGCTCAATCTGCTTGCAGATGTGGGTTTGGGCCATGAATGGCTCCAGTATAGCCAAGGTGATTACAACTGTATGGAACGCAAGGTTTCAACAGTGGTGGTTTGTGAGGGTCTGATTCCAGTGATTCTACAGTTCGTACTGGATCTGTTAGATGAGGACACCCTCCACGTCAAAAGTGTACATATCAGCCATATACACCTGTAACGTTGATTATATACACCTTACTCATCTGTTTTTATCTGGACTGGAAAGGTAACAAAGAAGAAATAAAGTTCTGGAGAAATCCCTCTGTGAAGTTAGACTTTGTCTCTTCAACATAAGATTCACAGTGACACATGACTCATAACATTGTGCCCCCGTTTAAAGTTCAGCTACTGTCTTAATCTTTTTACATCTATTCTGCCTCTCTCCATCACTGTGAGCCTTCGCTTTAAATCAGTGGGAGCCTACTCAATCCCCTATCCATAGTCACATGAGTTGTGGCTGTTCTAGCTAACTCTCAATAAGCATCTGATTTACTGTCACTTACGTTTCATTTTGATACGCCATCAGTCCCCTTCAAATGCTGACTTCATGTGACTTCTCAACAACGGAACTGGTGGGATTTTGATCAGTGGATTGCCGTAAGCCTATACTTTCTCTTAATTTATTTTTACCTAGACGGAATGGAATGGAACTAAGAAATTCCCTTGGATTCCCAATTGGATCAAAGATCTTGAGCTCCACAACTTAAATGTTTCCAACACATGCACTTCAGTTATGATCTTGTAAGTGTTAGTCAGTGTGTATTGCAGTGTTTTAAAAAAATACAGATTGGAAACAAAAGACTTAAAAATGAAAGATGAGAGGCAGAGCAGATTAAGTTCCTAAATTGTTCCTGTAATCAATTATCTAATTTTATGTAATCTAGAAAAACATCCAGTACAACACGATTGCAGCGGGAGTATTAGCATGGACCTTGACCAGAAAGTAAGCACCATCACAAAGGTGATTTAGAATTCACGTCATTTAAATTTATGCGTTTAGTATGTCCTTGCCTCAATACTGTACATTTGATAAGCTTTGCAGCATATAAAGATTTATATTATTTATGTGTTTTAACAGATGCCCTTATGCAGGGGATATTACAGGCTACAACAAGATTCAGGTCAAGATTTAAGAACATTTCAACAATCAGTTTAGAATGAAACCTCAATATCTGTATTACTACCCCTTCGTGGGTTCTCCCTATCCAGGCAATGGCCTAGGTTTTTTGAAACAGATCCTGGTGTTAATGGCAGATTATACTGCAAATGCCCCGGCAGTGAACCTTTTGGTGAACATTTTTACTTATGAATTGTTTGTGTTCAGGTAAAAAAGAGGCTCTGGTTGAGGGGTTTCCATTGGTTTTTATTGATGGGCCTTGATACCAACTTGAATGGTTAAGAAAAAAGGCTTGAAAATGTAGGTCTCTTGAGGATATTTTGTTTAATTCATCAGGGTTAAAATGTATTAAAGTTTATGAATATTTTTTGATCCAAGCCTGTGTTCTGCCTGTCTTCACTTCTTGGGCCACAAATTCCAACTGTTTTCAAAAAATCTGTTTAATAACAAATCCATTATTTGCAGTTGCTTGGTAATTTAATATTTGTGAGATTTTGTATTATTTACTTAATATATTAATCTCACCGTTGTTGTAATTTCAAATTTTCCAGGATTTCTGCTTTAATTATTAAATAACGATTTTAAAGGTCCCAGTACATCCCCTCATTCTAAAACAGATTTAAAACGAAATGTCAATCTAAAACGTTTGAAATATGATAATTTTATCGAAGAAATCTAGTGACCAGTTGTAATTAAAAAATGACAACAAGCACGCTTTCTCAAGTGCTACAGTAACTGCAGAAGGAAAAATTCAATATTTCACTGCATATCCCACAAGGAACCACTGACCCATTTCCGCCCCTCCGCCCCTCCGTCCCTCCGTCCCTCCAGTGAACGCGCTGCGAGTAGCCTCTGTGGTTTCCAGGAAGTGATTTTAACCGGAATTGTAACCTACCCCACGTGAACCACACAGCACCACGCGCAGGAGATCTCACCGGCTGAAGAAATAACGTCACGCAGCATCATATATACCCCACACGAGCGACGGCCCAGGCCCAGAGACCGAGCGGAGCGGCGCAGCCTGAGGCAAGTATAACTGTGAAAACGGTTAACGAGCGAAGCTATTTAAAAAGGATAGGTACGATCTGACCAGTGGACGCCCGGAGTTACAATGCGCAAAATCCTGAATTCTACTGGGCAAGGCATTGATGGTACTTGGGGAAATTCGGTGGACTCTAGGGCCTGGGAGGGATTTGAAGGCCTCTGCTAGCCGCGCACTTTAGCGAGTCACAGCCGGGAGGGAAGCTCTTCGTCCCTGCTTGATCAGGTGGGGCGTTGTTGGTAGGCTGTATCGTAATTTTAGAGATACTGGGTGGGGATTTTGTCCCGCTAGAATTCCTTAGTGTCCAGCAATGTATGTATTATTATAAAATTATTGTCTTGGAATCTCTTCTCAGGTGCTGAGACGAATACAGGAAAGATGGCGGACGACCCGAGCGCAGCGGACAGAAATGTGGAGATATGGAAGATTAAAAAGCTAATCAAAAGTCTCGAAGCGGCTCGGGGGTAAGCTACCGGACGCGACAAAATGAAAGGCTTATGTGGTATAACCGGAGGGACGATGGGGGCCTCGTGGCGTGCAGAAGCCGAACAGTTGTGTTCAGAGGCCGAAGTTAGGGAGGGGTACGTGGCCTCTGGGGTTTGCGGTATAACTTGATTGAATCTTATGCTAAGTTTACAGTACACTGTATAATTGTGCATGTGTTGCTATAGAAAGTCATTATTCTAAAGAAACTGTCCAATGTACCGAATCAATTGTAGGGACGATGTAAGCTAGCTAGCCATGTAAAACGTTTAGTTGCCAATTGTAACGTTAGCGACAATCAATTTCTCAATTCGCAACACTTAGTTACTGAATGGGATAGATAAGGGGCATGTTCATTATGTAAGGTCGTGCTGGTCAGCAAACCATGGATATCCTATACGACAGTGTAGTCAGTTTTTGCTGACTACTAGAAACTCGCATACAGCCGGTCTTTTGCGAGTTAGAAGTAAATGGGTAGCTGAACAGTTAACGTGTGAGCTGTTTTCATTGTGAGTAACGTTAGGTTCGAACTACAAATTAAAGTTCGACTTTTAAAATAAACTAGTACATCGTATTTGCCTCGGCCCTGTTGCTTTTTAGATGTGCTATCTGTTTGAGCGAAATCGGCGTTTGCCGCTCGTGAGATGATCGTGTGCTTTTTAAAACAGTTTTTCGTGGACTAGTCGTTGAGCGACCAGTGCGTTTTTGAAGTCACTGTGGCAAGGACAGTCCTAATGCACCCCTGCCGTCGGTAGCTCACCCACCCCTCTGTATGGTACACAGTTGGCATGAGTCATGGCGGCATCACTCCTACTCCACTGGGGTGGATAGAAACGCGGGGAACTGCCATTCAAGTTTTTAAAGAATATCCGAGGCCAGTGTTGGAGTTGCAGATGGGTTTATACCTGGAGCCTTGCTTGTTAAGGAGATGACTTTATAGCAGAGCCTGTTTATTTTTGTACCGAGCGAACCTTTATGTAGAACCTATCTCCTACTCCACAGTAACGAACATCTTGTTACTGACTTCTTTAAATTTCTATACAAACTTGTCTTGTATAATATCTTATGCCACCTGTCCAAGACCTTAATAATGGCAGCTAAGTTGGTGTCATTGTGAGTCAGATAAAGCTTGATGAAATTAGTATACAGATTTTGTCTGTATGACAAAAGAAAATTGTATTTATTGAGCCCCAGTGAGATTTTAAATGAGAGCTGTAGTTTCTTGTTGAAGCCCTTTTTTTTTTTCTTTGTGTACGTTTTAAATAATTCTGAAGCTTACAGAACCATGGTCCTTTGGTCGAGTGGCTTGGTGATCAGCCTAATTTTTGTGGGTGTGCCCGAATGACCTTTTGTGTCATTGTGGTATGTTCTCAGTGTTTATTTTAGTGCATGTGTGTTTGTGTGTGCAGGCTTGCTGGTGTGTGGTGTAAACAGATAATGTATTCAGGTGAATGCCCGTTTGTGTATACGCTTGATTGCCAATGTGTGTATTGTGTGTACCTCATTCCATACCACGCTTTTCCTCTCAGGAACGGCACCAGCATGATCTCCCTGATCATTCCTCCCAAGGACCAAATTTCTCGTGTAGCCAAGATGCTGGCAGACGAGTTTGGTACGGCCTCCAACATCAAAAGCAGGGTCAACCGACTGTCTGTTCTGGGTGCCATCACTTCTGTCCAGCAGAGACTCAAACTCTATAATAAGGGTAAATGTGTGTGTTTGTCGTCAGTATGCTTTGGTGGTTGAGTGATTTGAACTTGTGACTGGAACAGTTTCAAGGTCCCTGAAAGGAACTGCTGTTTTGCCCTTGAACAAAACACTCAATTTGAATTTGTCTGCTACTGAGTTGTATGATACTGTTCAACTTTTTCATTGGTTGTTTCTTTATAGAGTTTATTGAATTTTCTCTTGGTGTATGAACAGGTTTAGCTGTGTGTCGTGGATGGGAACATCCATCACATTTACTTGCATATTTAATGCAATGTTTACATGCTTGTTTAAATTCTTTGGTTGCTATGCTGGTCGTCGGCATAGATTTACATGATGTTTTTTTTACTAAAGCAACCATGGTAAGAAGCACAGCGGCTGTGCCCCTTCTTGGCAGCCTTTTGATCGCATGACTGCCGTGTGTGTTTATGACTGTTTGTTGGGGGGGGGTATCCTCCTTTCTAATTGGATGTTCTTTTGTTGTAGTTCCCCCTAATGGCCTGGTGGTGTACTGCGGTACCATTGTGACTGAGGAGGGCAAGGAAAAGAAAGTTAACATTGACTTTGAGCCTTTTAAACCCATCAACACCTCTCTGTACCTCTGCGACAATAAGTTTCACACTGAGGTAGGGGAGCTGCTTGTTTCTGCATATCGGATCATCTCTCAAACTAATATTTGGTGTCATTAAAGGCAGACAGCTGATTGGGGACTTCCTCTATGTTGAGTGTTCTTGGCAGGGAAAGGATTAATGACTTTTTGGCACTGGCGTGAGGGCTAGTTGGTGGAAGTTTTTACTGATACTAGCCCACATTTCATACACTCTGTCATGCCAAAGGCTACGTTTTAAAACAAATTGTATCAATAAGTAAATGATTTGTGCAAGATTTTAATTTCCTGTTCCTCAAATTTGCATTCAGTATAAATATCTAGACAATAACTACATAAAATGTTCTAGTGCTTTACGGTTTGTCTGCATTCAATTTTGTTTTCTTAGGGTAAATACATTCCCAAATCGGTAGTCGGTAACTCAGAAGGTCATTAATACGAAATGTATCTTGTATGTATTTATTGGCCAGCTAGCGTGCCAATACCTAATTAATTAAATGGTCTTGCCCGGTCTGCTCAATGATAATTACCAGTTTGCTACATTGCATAGATAACATTGTATATTGTCGCACGTCTGAAATGTTAATGCGTATGGAATGGAACTTGCTAACATAGCTAGCTATATTAATGTATAAAAATGATTCTGTAATTTTTAAGTTGTTTGCTAAAAGTTCCAGTTTAGTATGCTTTATTCATGGATATATACTGATTAAACACACACAGTTATGTGCATTACTGTTGCATTCTGTACCCTCCCAGGCCCTCACAGCTCTGCTCTCTGATGACAGCAAGTTTGGTTTTATTGTGATTGACGGTAGCGGCGCCCTGTTTGGTACGCTGCAAGGGAACACCAGGGAGGTGCTGCACAAGTTCACGGTGGACCTACCCAAAAAGCACGGTAAGGCCCTTACGCTTGGCAAAAAGTAGATGTTGAGTTGCAGACTGCTGTTCGGACAGAACAGAAACGCATCCTATCTCTGTATGAATTCTCATTAGGAGTGCAAGTGATTGTGATGGGCATGGCAGTGGATTAATCCTCTACCCTCTCTCTGTGTTCCCCATTTCTCTCCGTTATGCTCCACCTGTCACTCCCCACCCTCAGGACGAGGTGGTCAGTCAGCTCTGCGATTTGCTCGGTTGAGGATGGAGAAGAGACACAACTATGTGCGAAAGGTTGCGGAGACGGCCGTCCAGCTCTTCGTGTCAAATGACAAAGTCAATGTGGCCGGCATGGTCCTGGCTGGTTCGGCCGACTTCAAAACGGAGCTTAGCCAGTCGGACATGTTTGACCCGGTCAGTTGTCCTCTGGGCTGCAGAACGGCATTTTTGAATCTGAGTTGTATTAGCTGGTTTTAGTGCAAACCAGCACCGCATGGTTTTAGTGTTGGACACCTGGGATTAGGATTTTTATGGGGTCTGGCAGGAAATGTACCTGTTATATGTGGAAGTCCTCGCAAATACGGAAACTTATTTTGTATATATATATATTTACTTGGGTTTAAAATATGACAGGTTGTCCAGCGTCTAATGGAAACTGTTTCCATTCACAGCAGCATTGGTAAAATCTGCCTCTGCTTCTAAAATCGTACTTGAAGTGTATGGCAAATGTTGGTGCAGTGTTTTCAGTTTTAGTTGGTAAAATTTTCTGTTTGTCTTGAGCACAATTGTCGAAGTTTTACCGCAAATAAGCTAGCTGGGAGTTGGGGCTCTGTTGCTCTGGAGAGGAAAGGATATTTGCAGCTTCTGATGTTATTTGGCTGCTTCCCAGAGGTAAAGGCCAGGGTTTGTTCCATCAAGCTCAAGGCAAGGCTGTGTATTCTGCTTCAATGTCCAGGACATCACGGCTTCCTTTTATGCAGTTGTGTCACTGGATTTTTTGAGGGGGCAAATGTGAAGTTCTTAGGACTTATCATGCCTGACCATATTCAAGACGCGTGAATTGGGATTTGTTTACTCTGACAGTGGCAGCATCAAACATGTCTCTGACATATTCCTTTAAATGGGTTGGAAGCCCTGCTCGTGAGAAGAGAATGTTGAATTGCTGGTTGTAAAGAGTAAACTGATCGGTTTTCTCCATTCAGAGGCTGCAAGCCAAGGTGCTGAAGCTGGTAGACATCTCATATGGAGGAGAGAACGGCTTCAATCAGGCCATTGAGCTGTCGGCCGAGGTGCTCTCCAATGTCAAGTTCATCCAGGAGAAGAAGCTCATAGGTCGGTCTCATCTCCAAGCCTGTGTGTGTCTGTCTGTTGTGCTACCCCAAGTGTAATGGGGCTGTCACTCCCGCCACTACCAGGCCGGTACTTCGATGAGATCAGCCAGGACACTGGGAAGTACTGCTTCGGAGTGGAGGACACGCTGAAGGCCCTCGAGATGGGTGCTGTGGAGATCCTCATTGTCTATGAGAACCTGGACACTATGCGCTATGTCCTGCGTTGCCACGGTGCTGAGGGGAACTTGCCTGAGAACGGTAAACTCGCAGATACGCGTGCACACACACTGCTAAAACGGTTTACGTCACCAGCATAGCCGAAGTTTCCACTCACTAATGCACTACATGCCCCTCAGTGGGACCTGTGGTTATATGTTGCATTTACTTTGCTCGGTTTGTATTTCTGACTTCCCTTGAATTTCAGATGAGAAGACCCTGTACTTGACGCCGGAGCAGGAGAAGGACAAGTCTCACTTCACAGACAAGGAGGTGTGTGTTTGTGCAGTTTCCTAGACTCGTAGACAGGATGGGAGATCCATTGGCAGCGGTTTGTCAGTGTTGTGAGACCCCCCCCCAGTGGAGTTTTACTTGAGATTTAACTGGGTTTTTGCTGTAGTGTTATTGGTCATGTATCTGGGGTAGAACAGAAACGCTTCCCTGAACAGTTTCCCTGAGCACGGCTGAGTGCTGAGCTTCCCTTATGTGTAATTTCTTTGTCATTTCGCAGACCGGACAGGAGCATGAGTTAATCGAGAGCATGCCGCTGCTGGAGTGGTTCGCCAACAACTATAAGAAGTTTGGTGCCACGCTGGAAATTGTCACTGACAAGAGTCAGGAGGGGTCGCAGTTTGTCAAGGGCTTTGGTGGGATCGGCGGTGAGGAGGGTGGTTAATAAAGATGTCATTTGCAATCTGAGTTACTAGAATGCAATTGCATGTGACTCAGTGGAAATGTCTTGGCCATGTTGATAAGCTAACTGACGTGCTCCTTTAACCCCAGATTGAACATCCACGAGTTGACTTTAACCCCGATTTTCTTTCTCTACAGGGATCTTGCGCTACAGGGTGGATTTCCAGGGCATGGAGTACCAGGGAGAGGACGACGAGTTCTTTGATTTGGATGACTACTAGGTAGTCGAGACTGGCATGAGGGGAAAAATAATAAAGAAATGAAAGGTTTCGCTCTCATCCTCAGAGAGTGAGTTAAATGACAAGAGGGAGTGAGAATTTCTTGCAAGAGAAAAGAAACGTGCATAACGTATCCCTGCCTTAGAACAAAAGGGCGCCACCTCCTGGTTGGATATAATTAGATTTTTTTTCTCTCCAGTATAAATTAATGCGTCGATCCAACAGCAAGTTCCTAGCATCCTGTGCCCCGCCCGCACTACTTCTGGACTCGCTCGTCTATTAATATTTTTTCTTCATTCTCTTCGCTCCCCTTTATCCCTTTTTTTTTTTACTAGCATCTGCTGCTGTTGTATTTTATGAGAGTTTCTGATTCTTTTTGTTCTGTTTTTTTAACCTGGGTTAATGTAGAAAGCGGGCAAAAAATTTATTAAATTTGAACTGCTTAAAAAAAAACACTATGTCCTCGTCCAGCCTCCCATTTCTACTGCTTTCTGTTTTGGTTTTTTCTAGTCCTTCCCCGGTGTGCCTTTTATTCACCCTCCTGCCAAAAGTGGGTGTGCTTTCTGGGCTGGTATAAAGGTTTTGGTTTCTTTGCAACGTGTAATCTGCTAAACCCTTTGTTTTAAAAGAAAGACTGCTGTCAACTAGTAGATGAACCTGACTGTATTATATACCCCATCAAAGATGCACTGTGGGATTGGTTAAATGGACCAATACAAGTGAGCTACAGTTCCTGAATGAAATTCAGGGAAATGGTGTGTGGGTTTGTTTTTTGTCTGTGCGTGTGTCTTCGTGTTTAAGGGCATCAACTTTGTGTGTGTGTGTGGTGGAGAATGACTTGGCAGATATAGGGTCTTTGGTCAGTTTTAGGGTCATCATAAATCTCATCCATGGGTGATATTGACACATATATGAAGTGGGTGTTAAATAAAGATAGTTATTGAACTGTCAGATTTTAAGAATGTTCTGGTGAGCCGGAGGGTGGTGCCAATTTCCATCGGTTCAACACAGAGCCAAAACGACCAGTTAAGAGTTTCAGCAGTATTAGAAAAGACCCTGTAATTTGAGGTGTGTTTTGCTGACCCTTCAGTGTTTGTGGTAGTAATCTGTCGAAGGTGTCTGAGTATGGTTGGCTACGAGTAGGTCATGTCTTTTGCAGTGAATTTCATTACAGCATGGCAGGAAGACGGTCGTACTGTGTGGAGGAAGGGGAGAGTACTAGTAATCACACACTTTGTAGTCGGACCACTTTTGCCTAACGGGGGGGCAGGGCATTTGACAGCTTTGGTTACTAAAACATTTGAGTATTTGTACTTTTAGCTAGGGAAATATGATTTTCTTATTCACTTGTAAATTTTGCTGTTATGTCTACTTTATCTGTGCCAAAGGCCTTACCCTAGTAACTGAGGAAGTTGTCGAGGACCATGTTAGTCTGCCAAAGTTCTGGAGGTGGTGTCTAGGACTGTGTGTCTAATGGAAAAATTCCAGTTCAAGATTTTTCCACATCCCCAGGAACTGGTGCTTTTCAATGGCCACCAAATCCATGTAACCTCTCCCCTGAGCTTTGAGAGGGACTGCTCACTGACCTTGATGTCTGTTGTTCCTGGCTGCTCCCACATCATACCTGCCTTTCAGTTTCAAAATGGGCTCCATTTCTCTAACCGCTGCTAAAAGATGGCAGGACTGAACGGTTAAGATTGATTTCTGACTCAATTGGAATTTTTGTCATCACCCCTCTGGTCCCTAATGTGCTTTAGATCTTGCACTTTGGATAATTTGTGGATTTCTGTGTAGCTTCTGGTTTCGGGTCTGGTTGGCCACACATCTCTGAGCAGATGTTTACTCCACTACTCTGATGGGTACTCTGAGTGCAATGTGGCAGTAACTCCTGAAAATCATAGACCTCTCTAGTTATTTACACATTCATTCTACCCTCCCATTTCCATCAACCACTTTTGTATAAATTGGTTATAACTGGCCACAATTATTAAATGTTCTTATTGTTTCCAAAACTATTGTGAAATTTGTGTGGTTTCTTTATTGCGTTTTTCGTGTGCTGTATGTGGGGGAGGGTGTGCGTTTTGAGGGAGCTTTTTGAGCCGGCGTCTGTTTCCCCTTTGTGTAAGGCGGCGGAACATTAACATTTTTTGGATACACGGATGGATTGCCGTCTCAACAGTACTGAAAAAATGCGTTATCTACGGTTTAATTTAAGAAGCTTATATTGACGTCTTAATGTTTCCTCCCGTTAAATATGGTGACATGGAATAATTGTTTCTACGTTTTTGATGTAATGTCCTTCTGCCAGTCAGTGATTGGTTAAAAATGTACTGTATTTTAGCTTTCAGTTGCTACACCGAATAGCTCGGTCTATCTTGTACATAAATGCCATTACATTATGTGACGCGAAGCAAGATTTTATATTTTAAATGCGCTAATCTGTCTGTTTTCCTATAAAATACTGATAAACACAGCACTGACCCCACCGCATACGGCAGGTTTCTAGTTTCGGTCTTGAATTAGTCACTGGGGGTAACCTTAGTCCTTTCCTTAGCAGCAGAAAGTCCAATGAGGATCATGAGTTTACAAAAAACACGCCTTCTTTGTCAATTTTAAGCCAATCAGAGGCGTCTTTGTCAAGAGGAGGCTGCTCTTTTCCACTCCCTGCTGTGTTCTGTGACGTCGTCTTAGTTGCGGGCCGCCGACGCAGGGCTGGGTTTCCATTTTTGCTACGAGTTTTGGGGAAACAACAATATGGAGCCGGAGATGGAGGACAAAACGTTAGAGCTGATGGTAAGTTAATCAGAAACCCCAATCTTTCACCCATGAAGAAGATAGAGGCGTAAAAATCGAGACCCTGGTAGATAGGATAGAGGAGGGGGCAGCCCTTGTTCCCAGGGTTGAGTGCGGAACGAACCCGGATCGACAGCTAGGGGAGGGGGAGGGAAAAGGAGAGGGAGGGCCCGACATCGGTATTTTTCGCCGAGGCGTTCATTGCCTCGTTTATTTGGGCCTTTGGTGCTCCAGAGTCGTAGTTAGAGGTGACACTTCCTAATTTCGCCGAATTAAAGGTGGATGCCGTACTTGTATAACTGAGGATCGACAAATCTGATGAAAGGACCGGGGAGCGCAGGCTCCGAAATTGGGTTAGTGTCTCATTGCGGCGCCGCTGCGCCATTCGCTCAGGCAAGCTAGTGATATCCTCGAAGATCGACAAGATCTCGTTTGCGCAGTCATGCTTCGACACAAATATATCAATTTACCATCTAACTAATTATTTCACCGCGCCTCATTCCATTTGTGCACTGCAAGTTATGTTTCTACCAATATGGTATTTGAAAGCTATTTCTAGCTGCGTAGAAGGAAGTAACCTATCTTACTATATTACGTGAGATTTTGTTCAGCGCGACAATCACCTCAGTAGCCGCGGTTGAGTCTTCGAATTCAAGATGGCAAATTGTATTTTGTATTCTCTCTGAATTCAACAGAACAATGAGGTGCAGTATTGATAACTATTAGTTTGGTATGCTTACTTGGTACAAATCAGTGTCGCCAATATTTTGGACTTGTTTCGTTAGCTACTTCGGTTTGAATATACTTCGTACGTTTAAATGAACGGTATATATCTTGACAATATATTCAGTGCGTTAAGTATTTTCTACAAACGCTAGTAAGATGACTCTTAACTCAGGTAGAGTTTTATTTTGGATGAACTAGGCGTCACGAACTGACAAACTAGTAATTAGAGGTACACTTCCAGCTTTAACGTCACCTTATAGGTTTGTTCTCCGACCCATCCCTCGTTATATTTATAAAATCGTTTGTTGAAATTATTTTACATCTTTGGCGGCTCAAGAAAATAATTTACCTTGTTCCTCTCGGTGAACCCAACGTTAACCATGAATCATGTTTTATACTTAGCCTTTGTGACATTTGTTGACGATAACCTAGTCTTAATTTTTTTGTTCATTTGGTGTGCAATACTATCATGTATAATGTAATTAAGTTGGTTGCATCATATATTATCGTCGATAAACAGGCGTCATTTATAGGAGTTCTTCGTGGGCCTTGCGTTCTTACTTCGAGTATTATTACTGCTGGACATCATACTGGTTTAGTATGTTTTTCAAGTGTAAAACTGTGGTGGAATTCGAAGGCTTCACGCTGCCCCAGACCAATGTCTCATTAGCTAAACCATAGTAATTCACAATGAACCCTGAGCTACTGGTGATGCCTGCTCACAGGAGAGCTGGTATTTTTGTTTAGCACATCTCAGGCCATTGAATCCACCCTATATTGTGGAACCACTGAATGGGAATGGCCAATTGAATCTACCCTGTTTAAAACTAAACCGCAAAAAGTTGGTGTGGTTGGTGTAGCTCTGTTTTATTTTTCCCCCTCTGCTGCTGATTTTCATAACCATTACATCAGAACCCTCCAGAGTGGCTGTGTGGTGTCTCTGAAGTTGATTGCCCATGCCTGTGCATGCATCTAACAGAACAGGGCAGCCAGCATGTCATGGCCAGAACCTGCTGGGCGGGCCTGTATGGGGGGGGATCCGAATGAGCTGGCCATTGCAGAAGAATAAGAGCCTTTTTGGCTGTAACCTGTGAATTGTTTTATTGTATTTTCTTTCCTCTTCTCCTCTGACATCTGAATTTTTCTAGCTGTCCATTTGCAAGTCGTTGTAGGATTGACACCAGGGATATTTGACCTGGGTTACTAGATGCTTTCTTACTAACATACATTTGTACCCTTGAGAAAAGTATCTACTTCAGTAGATATGAAATGCAAATGAATACCGTTTCAGATTGTCAGCAATGCTCATCCCTCAGGACATCCATTGTCTTTTGAAAGCGTTGACCTTAGGCTGATCACTGGATTGAACTGCCCTGGTTTGACCAACTTTCACCTTCTAGGTCTGGCATGAAAAATGTCTGTTTCAATGCATGCCTTGCAGATGAAAGTGCCTCTGGCATGCTCTGCCATGAGGGTCCAGAAACCAGTTTAGTTGTCATTGGGTATAAAGGGTTCTGTACAAGCAGTAGAGAAGCTAGCTTATCACACAATGTTTCCCTAGGTCTGATGCTGTTTAACTAGTGGATACTTATGTCTGTTTCAAAATTGACATCAATAATGTATCCTAGTTAAGTTGACATACTCTGTGCATATATGCATTTATTTAAAGATGGCAGCCCATTCATCCAGGGACTTTACATTCTGCTGTCAGTAAGCAACTCGCACTAACAAATATAGCTACAGGCTGCAAGATGGGGTTCAAGCAGCTGTGGCCAAACATTGGTTGAGGGTGGCCATCACAACCTCCGATCCTACCAAATATCGTCAAAAAACAGCCAGAACTGAAATCAATGTGATTTGCTGTGCCTGAGGAGAGTTTTGAGTACTGCGTTAACATTTTCACCTGCTCTCCCTAGTGGTGAAGGTGCTGCTGTTGTCAACAGGGGCATGCTTTACTATTTTCATGTTTTGCCTGTTAAATAAA
>JAOYSI010062617.1:13017-23593 GCA_025775065.1 Hiodon alosoides | reverse complement strand
TTGTCAAGTCAAACTTATATACAGGACAATGTCCAGTGTTGTCAAGTCAAACTGATATACAGGACAATGTCCAGTGTCAAGTCAAATTGATATACAGGACAATGGGTCTGTCCTCTTCACTTTTTTTCAGCAAGCTTCTCCTCAACATTTGAGCTTGGCCTTCCCTTGCGCTTCTGGGTCTTATATATTGAAACTCAGTATTTGCTGACATTAGTGCATAGACTGTATCTCTTGACTGATATATCAGTAAGAAACCATAAAGTAAAAAATTACAAATGATGTATGATAAATTATAGCTAAATGTTTTTTATAATACCTGTGTAATTTAGCTCTGTATATTCCTCATCATCCTTGTCCTCACTTTCGCTGTCTCTAGTTTCATTGGCAGGAACATAATCTTCATTATCCTCATCACTGATGAGGATCAAGAGAAGCTTCTCTTCACTGTCATCAGGAGGAATAGCTAATTCTGTCTTTTTTTTCCCTTTTCCATAAAACATCGATGTATTCATTTTCTGAATGTAAAAATACATAATAGTAAAAAATATCCCCATATGTCAACAGTAAATCTAATATCTCCCCATATCAAGATTGCACAATGTTACTTTCTGGATACATACCAATTTTTGTAAATTTTTCATAGTAAAACTAATATAATGACAAGTTTTAGGTATGAAAATAATCCTTTACTTACCAATAATTATTTTTTCTTTCGATGAAAAAAGCCGGGTGTGTTACCTTTATGTTTTATTCTGCAATAGAGGGTTAATAAATACAACGTTTAATATATAAATACCTCGTGTGTATAAATGTGTATAAACATTTTATTTCTTATTGCTAAAAATTAATGTGGGCTAAACACTGGTAACGGTGCTATATTAACGTGTGAATATACTGATACCAAAATTCGTTCAAAAAGTATTGTAGGTTAAAATAAAAAGTTTTTAAGTTTTTAAAATCATTTCAGTGAGTTCTTCGGATTAATTTAAAACAATTACAGAGAAAAATACGAAAACTTAATACGAACCACAGTAAAACTTCGGGTTTCCTTCCGTATTCTGTGTTACTTTCGATTTCGATTCTGCTTCTAAAAAGGATATTAGGACCCTGCCCTTGAACCCCTCAGGAAATCTTTTTTTTTTTTTTTTTTTGTTATTTTAACAAACATGTACGACATGAGAGATTTTTACAGTAACTGGAAAAATCCTACCATAAAGTAGAATTGAAATTTGTTTTCTGTAAATTTAGTTTCAAATACTGCAACATTTTATATTTAACAGTAAGAGGTAGAAAAAATGGATATGCAGACAGCTTTCTCAGATTGTTCCAGCATAAACGTTTGCTTAGGCAAGTATATAGCAATACTGGAGATAAATCTAACATGTTGTTTATCATATTTCGCCAACTCTGGAAAAAAAAAATGCTATCAAAGAAGTAAAACGGAAGTCTAAAGAAAATAATTAGATAAAAACACCGTTATTTTACACTGGTTGTAAATATTGTCCGTTGTGGTTCTGAATGTATTTAATTTTTATATTATACTTAACTGAGGTTGAGAACAACAACAAATATAACAGTAAGTGATAATAAAACTGAAATAGAAAGCAGGACATGTCTGTGTCTTGGCCTATTGAATTAGTTGCCCTTTGTCATTACGTTGGCCAAATAAGAGCCAGCCACTCAAAGACATCAGACATTTTACATTTTATTCATTTAGCAGGTGCTCTTATCCAAAGCAACATACAAAAGATACAGATACAGCCAGTCTAGAAAGTGCAACACAGAGACCAAACTACACAAACTGTGCAGTAAATATTTAAATTCATAAATTAAAATGACCAATACAAGCAATGCAATTGACAACCACAGACAGTTCAGTGATCCAGTTTGAGAATCTTGTGCTGGATCCAACAACTGGCGGTGACTTTGGT
The DNA here is from genome assembly GCA_025775065.1 of Hiodon alosoides. Lineage (NCBI taxonomy): Eukaryota > Metazoa > Chordata > Actinopteri > Hiodontiformes > Hiodontidae > Hiodon > Hiodon alosoides. Next base: position 21,662 of record JAOYSI010062617.1, on the reverse strand, counting down.
TGGAGGAGGACCAAACCTGCTAATCACACTGCCAACATCGGCACTGATGTTTTCCAGTCCTCAGCATGCTGAGAAGCGTTCTGTTAAACCTCTCCACTTAGCCATTTCCATTTGGATGGTAAGGGAAGGTGTGGGGTCCCATTTAACTCAATACTTCAAGCCGTCCCTGGTTGTAAAAATCTCTTTCCCATCCATGGTAGTATTTGCTGGGGAAACCAAACTTACAGATCGAGTCATTGAACAGCTTGTCCACCACTGTCTTGGCTGCTTTCTTTTTGCGGTTGGCTTGTGCAAATTTTGTATAGTGGTTCATTACTACCAGGATGTTCTCATTGTTTGCATGTTTCCAGGTGGAGGAAATTGATGGACACCATTTTGAACAGATAGTAGTTTTGATGACATTGAGAGAAGCTCTGGTCAGTTTGTTTGACTTTTTTTCTTTTTCAGACACTCCTTGGTCACAAAATTCTCAATGCTGACATACAGTCTTGGCCAGAAAATAATCTGTCTTGGATCAGGCTCTGTGTTCTCTCCACTCCCAAGTGTCCCTGTTATATTTTGGTGCAGCTCCTGGAACACAAGTGAGCGATAAGTCTTTCTCTTGGGACTTCCGGAATTGTTTAGGAGTTACTTGGCGACCTTGGATGCAGGAGACATCCTGGTCCATGCTAATTGCTTGGATACTCCCAGTCTTCCAGGCAGGTTTGACTCTTGTCATTTTAGCACTGATAATGTCAGGGCCGTCCTTCCTCAAGGCTTAGCTGCCGAGTGGGAATTTGAACAGATTACCTCTACCCCACCCAACCAAAAGCTCTTTGCGAGGCAGAATAGATAAGTACCTGTGCCTATATTTAATTTAATATAAAGTCAATTAATTTGACCCAAATAGATGAGCTAGCTCAACTATTTTCATTGTGCATTTATTTGTCTTAAATTTTCTTAAAATGTTTCCTCGTAGCTCAGTACTGACAGAATAATTAGCAGCGTTTTTGTATTCTGTGGGAGTTCTGAGCTCAACAGTAAAGTCAAAACATATAATCCTGAGAAAATCTTTCAAGTGACATCCAGGAATCCATGAGATATTCAACAGGTGAGGTAAGACCTCACCTTATGAATTAGTACTTTAGGTACCATAACACTTACTGTGCATTTGTTTATGTTTTTTATTTATTTTTCAAAATCATTTAGCTTATACATTGTTTGTCTGACTTATACACCGGGGTGGTAGCAAAATAATCCAATATGTTGACGATGCTTACTGCTGTGTTCTGACTCTGACTTTGCATGCAAGACTGGCACTGTTACACTCTTACAGTATCTGGAAGACAATGGCCACAAGGTTTCAAAATCCATGTCCAATCCACTAAAGTCCCATGACGAGACTAAAATAACAGCATCTCCTCGACTCCTGGGGGCTCACTAAAGACATTGATCCAGCCATTGACTCCCCATTAATACCACAATCTTTTTGTGATGGAGAAAAAGAGTCGGACAGTATGTGTCTGAGAGCGAGGTCTGATCAAAACAGGAGTGTGAGGGGAAAATATGTTTTACCTTCTATGTTTCAATTATGTTGATTATGCTCTAATATGAAGAATGCTGAGCAAAATGTTTACCAGTGACGGCAAGAGTGCATAGACCGCGGAACTGGGTGAACAGGTTTCTTACACTTGGTGTTTTTCTCTGAACTTCTCTGAACCCTTTAAGAAAGAAAGTGCCATGTCGAGATGAAGAAACCGCAAGCCCTGTTTTCTGCGAGACAGTCTGGTTTTTGAATAAAAGGTTAAAATAAGATTTTTCTATGTTGCTCCACATAAACATTAATTGTTCCGCATAGGTAAAATAACCGACGAAGAAAGGGGGACTCCCATCTGCAGATTAATCTGATCAATGTTTCATAGTTGGAGTGCTGTTTGAAGATGGAATACTGTAAGAACTGTATTTGTTTTTTTAGGGTTAGGGTTATTTGTAATTATTAGTCTGCATGATTTTAGAACTCATTTGCCTGACCCTAACAGGGCAGACAAATGTATTCTTTTGAGGAGCTGTAAAGTTTGAAATTTCGCAGTGCTTTCTCACAAAACGTGGAACTTGCAATTGGACTTTGACCCTAAAACTGACATTGTAGTACTTACTAAAAAAAAGATTCTTCTCAGGAACAGGAAATTATATTGACTTCAACTTTGACTGTCTAGCATCAAACGTTTTTAAGGATTGAGGTGCCAAAAATTCACTTCAGTAACATCAGTGTCCTCAATGGACCAATGTTTTTCCACAGCGACTTGAAATTGCATGCAATTACCGCTGTATAGACGTCAGAATTCTATGTCGAGATTGTGGCAATACTTTTGAATTATAAATATATTCATCGGTGTTTGTTTGCCATCTTTTTACTGCTATGCAAGGGCGTTTTACCAAAAATGCTACCGGTAATAAATTTAATTTTAATAGGGCAAATGTGCCCCCGAGGCTATTCGCATATACACACACGAAGCGAGTGAAAGAGCGAGTATGATACAGATATTTTGTCAACGAAGTAAGTCTAAGTGTTTATCTCGTTAAATCTAGAGACGAAATGCGTCGCTTCAAGCATTTTCTATGATGTTGCAAAATGTAAAACATGAACGTCAGCGTAGGCGCGCGCGGTTGCGTGTGTGCGCGCAGAGAAGGTTGCTGAGTGTTCCAGTAGCCTCGCTTTCACTCAAATATGGCCGAGTTCATAGGAAGGGCCTGAAAACTCTGCAGGTTGCGTTGGATGCGTTTCCTAGAGACACTCCCTTCTTTCATTTTGGGTTTGAACTCCTGCCGCTGTGCCTGTCACAGTTTTAAGTTGGGGTTCGGTCCAGTATGGCGTCAGACGGATGGAAATACTGATGACAGTCCGCAAGATCGCGTCGATTTGTACGATGGTGAGTTCAACTTAGCCTTTCCTTCCTACCCTAGCTGGTTAACAGAAAACTGTCCAACTCGCTCAGCTTCTGCATATATGCATGCATTTCGTCCTTACGTCGCGAGTATTTCAGAGTATTGTTATAGAGGAAGTGAATCCGCATCCTTTTCAAGTTGTTGTATTAGCCATTTAGTTACAGTTATGTTTTCAAATGTTTCCGATAATAGCATATCGGTGAAACGTGAGTTGTTTTTGCCACCGTGTGCGTAGGCGGATCGACTTAGCCAGCTCAGAAACACGGTTTAGTATTAGCTGGCTAATTGTTTGCCTCATCGCCCGACGTGATTTGGTTAAAATACTCTTTTAGCTGGGAAATAATTTGTTGTCAATTTATCGAGTCATTTTTCGAATAACGAATAAATGTTAGATTAAAACGCGTATATTCGCGGACGTAGTTTGCCTTGTAAGTAGTTGGTTTCCTTTCTTTGGTGTATGTTTTTCTTGGTTTTAGAGAGTCGGCGCGATATTGGTTCACAAGTGGATGGAGTGTTAGCTTACTATTTTTCACTTTTTAAACGCTTGACGAGGACTGTGGACTCACCCGTCCAAGCCTGATGACAAGTTGAGTCCTTTGTTTTCGCAGCGCACCTGTGTTGATATGGGGACGACTCTGCCGAAGCCGCACACCGGCGTTAGTACAGTAGTCGCTGTACCTGTCATTTGTTTGAAGAGGCTCACAATGAATAACCCTAAAGAAAATTCGGACTTGTTGAAGACGCAACTAAGCGCTGTCTAGTATGGCTATAGAGTAAGCTAGGCTAACTACAGCGGAAGACCGACGGGTGACAAACTAGCTTGATTTCTGGGACTTTTAAATGAATGGGTTTGGCTGAAAAAACGAATTTGGGTAAACGAAAAGCAACCAAGCAAGCATTCGCTGTTTTGATCCACTACTTTATTGTAGAAACTAAAGAAATGGATAAAGGTGGACTTTTTTTCTTCACTGATTAAAAGCTTTTACCATTAAGATTGGGGAAGGGTAGCACCTTCAGTGTTGTGCTGCACTCAAACTTAGAATTGTACATTAACTTTTTGTGTCAAGGACAAAGCCACAAAATTAATGTTTTGCCTTTTAATGAGGATGGGGGGGTGCAGTGTCCCACTCACAATTCTAGGCCGCTAGGAGCAGGGACTCTCTTCTTATACCTATTTTGCATATAAGGTCAGTCATCCTGGCAAATGCTGGCTGTTTTTCTTTTAAAAATTGCGAATTAAGTGTATGGTACTTAAAGGATGAGTGAAGATGCTTTTAGAAATTCTTTCTGATTGATCGACCTCAGAAGTGAATAGGCAAAACCTATAAGTGGTTTGCTGAGATTGCTGTGGGTTAGGTTTATCTATCCTATGCCAGCATTTGTACTGAACCACTAAGGAACGCCTTCTATGGTACCGCAATTTGTCTTCAGACGCCAAGTTATATTCAGGGGCACTTTCTTTTTACTTTAAAAGAAAGTCGGTGAGATGCGGGGCCTGATTTTGACAGAGAAATCCAATAATGACAGTGTTTTTCTTCTTCTTTAGGGCGCCAATGCCTCTGCTTTAGAAAAGGAGATTGGACCGGAACAGTTTCCTGTAAATGAACATTACTTCGGATTGGTTAATGTAAGTTCCTGTCATCCCTGTCTTATTCATTTTTAAAATCACCCAAACTATTATCCTTGTCAGATTCACCTTTTGAATTATTTTTTGTTGTGTTTATAATGAAACCGTTATATCAACACTTCTTTTTTAAATCACTCAGTGGCCAGTTTATTAGGTAAACCTATCAAGTACCGTGTCGGACCCCTCTTCCTCTCCGGGAACAGCCTGAATTTTTTGGGCCATGGATTTTACAAGGTGTTGGAAACATTCCACAGGGATATTGGTCCATGCTGCAGTTTGGATAACGGTACAGTCATTCAGCGAACAGCCAGTTCAAGCTCATCCCAAACATGCGCTGGTCACTCAAGTAAACTGAACTCGCTGTCATGTTCCTGGAACCATTCTTGGACAATGTGTGCTTTGTGACATGGTGCATTATCCTGCTTGAAGCATCTATGTGACAACCGGTAAACTAGCCATGAAGGAATGCACCTGGTCAACATTTAAAATGTATTTTATTTATGATATCCTTGTACCAATCAGCTGATTCATTTTTTTCTTTCTGGTTTTCTTCCCGATTTGAAAGTATTGGAAAGAAAATGAGCATTTGAGCTCAGCTAATGGCGCTGACCCTACCTAGCATTAGGTTACAAGGAAGCCACCAGTCTCCTAATCATTAGCATTTAACACGCTGCAGGGCTCACTTTATGGGAGGTTTAGGTCCGAGGGCATGTCCCACCAAGAGCACTGCTTGCCTACAGGTGCAGAGGTCGCTGTCCAGTGGTAGCATAAAGCACTTAAGCCCACCTTTTGGCAGGCTTTTATGCGCCACCCCTCGGGACTACCGGTCACAGTGGGGAAATTTACATGATCCAGATTCTAACCAGCCAGTCAGAATCGTACGGCTGAGTCTTTGCTTTAACCAGTGGGTGCGGAAAGTTTTAAGTTTAGTTGTCATGCTTGTTTCATGGTTTAATTATTAGAGAACTACTTTAACTCTTGCTAATATTGTGCTATGAGTCTCTGCAAAAGGAGTGCGCCTGCTTTGTCTGAGATGTATTTACGGCAGTGATTGAGTGCCAGTGCACTTGAATCCGTACCTACTTGTGTGCCCTGCACATTTTCCATCAGACTGCATCAAAAATAATGTGACGTACATGGCTTTCTTAAAAGACTTGATCCTCCAATCTGGTGCTGTGCCATCAATAGTGCAGCAAACTATCAACCAGTGGCTAGCTTCTATAAGTAAACGACACGTTATTACGATTGTTGGCTACAGGTCTGCTGCTGCTAGCTAGTGCAAGTAAAGTAGCGAGCTAACAAAGCTAGCTAATGTTTAGCGAAGCAGCGTCCTCAATATTTAACTTTTAGTAATGAGGAAATTGGTGTAGCTTGCTAACTGTAGGAATTTAGGTTATTCTCGCATTCTAACAACACCGCAATATATCCGAGCAATTGAGACGAATATTGTGTCTAACTTGTTGGTTGATTGTCCGATGTTCTAGCTAGAAGAGGGGATAGATACAGAGTTGACTGGTAAGTCATCTGTGCGCTGGTGTCAGCTATGCTAGCTAGCAAATGTAAAGTAGAACCGTTTTTAAAGTCTAGCTATAACTTACCATTGTGTTATTGAAAGAAGTTCCCATTCTGGGTCCTACTGAGCCATTGCTGTTTTTGTTTAGGGTTTTTGTGATGCATAGCGGTTAGAGGGAGTGATAAGGCACTAGGCACAGTCGGCCAACATGGGCCTGAGAGACCAAGGTATGTTTGGAAGTTCAAATTTCTTGGCCACTCTAATACTGTTTTTCCTTTTATGGGCAGAAGAACAGATACTTTGGTGTTCATTATTACATTAATGAGTAGCAGTTTTGATTTGCTCCCAGCCTGTGGCTCACTACCTCTCTGTCTTTCCTGGATCGACAAACGCTGGCTTTGTATTTATTTTTACACACTGTGTGCGTTTCCACTGTTTACAGGCTGCAATTTACAGGAAGAATGTATAGCGTGACCAATTGCCTTGCTTTTTGAGTCGTGATGGGTGGGACGGGGGAAGATCCGGCTTAGCGGTGTTTATAATGACGCCGGAGGGATTTATGTGCGCTTTGAAAAAAGGGATGCCGTGTTTGGGGGAACTTGTCACACAAGCGTCTCTCTGACCAGGCCTTTTTTTTTTTTTTTTTCTTTACTCATCCGGTTGATTTTCTTTTTAAAATCTGTGATCAAATTAAGGCAGTCTAACCCCTTTAGACCGTCTAGCATTAGTGTATTGCTATTTACTGCATGTAAAAATAAAATGAGAATTTCCTTTGTGAATCTGCCACTTCACCCCCCCCCGCCTCCCAGTTTGGCAACACTTGCTACTGCAACTCGGTGCTGCAGGCCCTGTACTTCTGTCGACCCTTCCGGGAGAAGGTCCTGGCCTACAAGGTTCAGCCCCGGCGCAAGGAGAGCCTGCTCACCTGCCTGGCCGACCTCTTCAACAGCATTGCCACACAGAAGAAGAAGGTGGGCGTCATCCCACCCAAGAAGTTCATCTCCCGGCTCCGGAAGGAGAATGGTGAGTCGGAGGAGGAGTGGCGCCAAGCCTGAGTAGTAGTTATGATTTCCCCCTTTATAACCAAACTTTGGCTGGTTAAAGTCTTTGCCCGTAACCCAAATGGCTTCAGTTTAATGAATGAATCGATTGAACTGTAAGACTTTTTTCTGTGGATAATCGAAAATGTGTTATTGCAGACGCTGACGTTCAACGTTATAATACTGCAGTTAGTGTAGTTTCGCTATGCCTCTTGGGAAAATGAGTGCAGGTTTCTATCAGATGCAAGTGAAAGATGACTGGCTGATGTGGGTTTAATACAAACTGCAGTGCCGGTGTTTCAGTTGTTGTTGTTGTCATTATTACCATGGGTCCACTGTCTGTCGCTCCTCTCAACCCACCACGCCTTTTCCATTCCCTCTTCCAGAGCTCTTCGACAACTACATGCAGCAGGACGCGCACGAGTTCCTCAACTACCTGCTGAATACCATCGCCGACCTTCTGCTGGAGGAGAAGAACCAGGAGCGGCAGCAGAACGGCAAGCTGGTGCAGAACGGGGGGGGCGCGAACAACAGCGAGGACGCGGAGAGGAACCGCCAGACCTGGGTCCACGAGATCTTCCAGGGCACCCTGACCAACGAGACTCGCTGCCTAAACTGTGAAGCGGTGAGACCGGCAGGGAGCTATGAAGGGGTGCAATTGGTCTTTTGTGTTTCTGTTTTAACTAGAGCAGGAAACCGCTTTTAGGCAGCTGACCAAAATTACCCTATGTATGTAATATTGTGGGCACTATACCCGTTTTGCTAAGGCTAAAGGTGGAGACTATAGATACAGTTTAGCCCTGGGAGGATTCTCCAAATTAGCTTTCCTGATATCCCGGGCACTAGAAACCTGGCAGTACTACTGAGAGGGACGCATCTCTCCACCAATCGGTGCTAAACCTCCAAACGCAGCCGTCCGAGTGTAAAAGAGATGGGTGGCTTGAAGGCGAATAGGACCAGTCATTCATAATCGTCCTCTTTGTGTGTTTGCAAGATGCGTAGCAAAGAGCTGAGATTCGTTATCCCAAGTGCCGATTCCAAATTAGGATGTAATCTAAAAACAAATATTTATTTTAAAAAGTGACCTTTCATTTTTTTTTTTATACCAATTAATCTGTTGGTCCAGGTGAGCAGCAAGGATGAGGATTTCCTGGACCTGTCAGTTGATGTAGAACAGAACACCTCCATTACCCATTGTCTCAGGTAGGCTGACGCGCCTCCAGGGCTGATACTTGCCTGTTGCGTGGCATCCCCGCCTTGCCGAGGGTTGCTAATTCCAAGAGCTTTTCCTTTGTGTACGGGCAGGGGCTTCAGCAACACGGAGACGCTATGCAGCGAATACAAGTACTACTGCGAGCAGTGTCGGAGCAAGCAGGAAGCACAAAAACGGTGAGGAGGCCTGATGTAGCGCAGGCCTTTTATATGGCGCATGTGTGATACTGGTCCACGTTTCAGTTACCTGATGTAGCGCAGGCCTTTTATATGGCGCATGTGTGATACTGGTCCACGTTTCAGTTACCTGATGTAGCGCAGGCCTTTT